>CM065379.1:51195817-51200817 GCA_033060915.1 Euryodendron excelsum | reverse complement strand
GTTCTAGTAACAGAGTTCCGTGCTTTAGGGTTTCCGAACCGAAAGGACCTTGGACACCCCAAAAACCGGGGCGTGACGGCTGGCGACTCCACTGGGGACTACTTAGAGGGTTAGGCCATTAATATGTCTCTTCACCCTTCACTCACCCAGAATCTTCGGTTACTTTGTCCAAGTTTTATCCACTTTTCGAATTTTTCAAGTTTCCAAAGCAAACCTTATTTTTCAAAATGATTTTCAAATAAGTGTAATCACTTGCATTCACTGCTTACATTCATACTCTTACATTAATCATCTATTTTACCTTGCATTGAGTTTTTCAAAAAGTTACTAACTCTTTGTATTTCTCTTTTGTAGGTGGACCTTGGTTCACATTTTCATTTCATGTTTTATTTATTGCCATGTATGTGAATGAATGGACAGGATGTGATGTGTGTTGTTTGGTCATTTTCTCCATTTTTAAAAATTTCACACACACTTGGTGCATTCACTTGCATTTGTATCTTACATGTATTACCTGGTTACTACCCTTCTAGATAGAAGGGGGAATAGTATATTGATTGTGGGCGGATGCTATATCAGTTTCTTAGCCTAAGGTCTCTTGATAGTTCCACCGCTCGAATCACCAACCAAAGATGGAGTTCACCCTTTCGGGGGTGGACGCTGGAGGTTTGAAGGTTCCGAAACCGAGCTTTTTAGGAAGCATTAGTAAACCCCCAACCTCATGCTCACGTAGCACCCCATTATAGCCGAACCTCTGCCGGATCTAGGACACACGCGTCAATTTCAAAATCAATGAGGAAAGGGCGACCGCTTTATTTTTCCTTATCAATTTTGCTTAATACTTGCTATTATGCTATCTAATTCTTGCTGCTTCCATGTACATGCATCATAACTCCTCATGCATTGGAATTCACTTCAAAACAAGAGTTCTCAAAGTAACTCAAGTCATTGCATCTTCATGCATCCAATCAACCCCTAGAGAAAGGCTCAAAGACATTCTCGCTCAACTTAAGCCAACCCAAAACTCCTAAGGGTACCACGAGACCCTAAGGATTCATGGCATACATCAAAGTCATCTCATAAAGAGGGGTCCTAATCCCTCTTCGCTCATGGAGATAAGGTTGCTAAGAAGACAAGGGAGCAATTCAAAGCAAGGGCTCCTACCAGCAAAGTAGATCCGGAGGCTCAAGAGTGAGTCTAGAAATAGGTGAAAATCCCAAGGAATATGTTCCCCCTCCCCATTTCTATGTATTTTTGAGAAAATTCTATGTACCAAAGGGAATTCATCTTAATAAAATCGTTCTTATTGTCAAATGAATGAATGAATCTACGAATGGATGAATGAACAGGGACAGGTATAGTATTTGCATGCAAGGGCAATCCCTTATCTCCAGACATGAGCCGAAGCATCATGTTTAGTCCCCCTCAAAAAGCAGGGGCATCCTCAAGACACGCATCGCATAAAACCTTTCCAAATCAAGAACCTAACTTGCAATCTTTTTGCTTTGTTTTTCTTTATTTTCTTTTCCTCCCCCATCTCATCAAAAGACTAGCCATAGTTTTGGTGAGACTGCTTGCATTGTAGGTCACCATTGCTCCGAAGAAGGGAAAAAGAGGAACGTGAGTGACCCCCATCCTTCAAACGCCAGTCCGTACCTGACAAAGAACTGCACGGATGTCAAGCGAAGGCAATACTCCCGACTAACAAGACAGTTCAGTGACACGTGAAGAAGTGAATGAAATGAAGGCAAAGATAGACGAAATGTTCAAACTCATACAACTAATGGCCTTCAAAGGGCCCGTCACGAACCCTTCGGCATCCACATCCTATCCTAAGGAAACTGAAGCAATTCCACCAAGGGTCGTCCTGCGAACTGACGGTACGACAAAAAGCAAGGAGATCCCTAAAGTAGTATAAATCGAGGAAGAAGAGGAGGACAACCCTGAAACTATTTTGCTGACTGCCACTTCAAAGAAAGAAGGCCCAGACCCTATCGATCTCAAAATACAAGGCTTGGAGGAGTCCTTGCGCAGCCTCCAAGGTCATGACACTTTCAGCGGAATGGCTTATGACAAACTCTGCTTCTTCCCTGACCACCCAAGGCCGCCCAAGTTCAAAATGCCCGACTTTCAGAAGTATGATGGGAGGGGGGACCCCGTAGCACACTTGAGGTTGTACGTTGGGGC
Organism: Euryodendron excelsum; assembly: GCA_033060915.1. Classification (NCBI taxonomy): domain Eukaryota; kingdom Viridiplantae; phylum Streptophyta; class Magnoliopsida; order Ericales; family Pentaphylacaceae; genus Euryodendron; species Euryodendron excelsum. Next base: position 51,198,630 of record CM065379.1, on the reverse strand, counting down.
GTTAAGCAAACATGGGAACGACTCCAAACTTCTAATGCAATTGTTTCAACACAGCCTAACTGAGCCTGCTTTGCAATGGTTTGCTCGTTTGGACTTGAGGAAAATAATAACCTGGAATGAATTAGTCATAGCTTTCCGATCTCAATATCGACATAACAGTGACCTGACAGTGGATAGATGTGCCTTGATGATGATGACTCGAGGCGAAAAGGAAAGCTTCAAAAGCTATGCTTTGAGATGGAGAGAGGCGGCTGCGCAAGTTAACCCTCCACTGCTAGAGAAAGAATACGTACAGCTGTTTGTAAATACCTTCCAAGGGTTGTACTATGAGCGCCTGTGCTTAAGTATCGGAAAGAACTTTTCTGAGTTGATAATGCAAGGGAAAATGATTGAGAGTGGGCTGAAAACCGGCAAAATCACTGACCCCTATGCCAAGACAAGTGAGGGATTTGCGAACGCGGCCAAGAAAGTGGCAACCACTCGGGGCACGGGCAAGAAAGAGGGAGAAGTATCTGCTATCCTACCTACACAACAACAACCATATTACCCCCAATACCAAGCCCGACCTTCACCACTTGCTCCCATCATCAATATCCCCGTTGCTGCTACCCAAGCACCCCCAACTGGACCTGCTGCCCTAACTCACCTTTATCAAGTTAAGTGGCGACTCCTATTTTTTTAAAAAGCCCTTAGTCAAATCAATTCTCAAACCTAGTCACACTTGTCCTTCTAGGGGGACAAGTTCTAGTGACAGAGTTCCGTGCTTTAGGGTCTCCGAGCCGAAAGGACCTTGGACACCCCAAAAACCGGAGCGCGACACCTCCCTCTTGCAGTCAAACAGAGTAAGCCAAAAACAAGTCCTAATAAAGAGGCACTTGGTTCATAATTACCCATGTATGACTCTAAAAACTAAATTAGTCATTTTAAGCAATCACACAGCTGTGAATACCTTATTTTGGCATGAATGGTTTATCTTTGAACAGACTGACCATTGAACTTAAAAAAAAAAAAACAATTACAAAGCTCTCCTTTTTCACTTAGCTAGGTACCATAACTTATAGATGCATTCGTACTCATAATTGTATTCATAAATTTTACTCATCCTATGCTTTTGCCCCCTCTAACGAACAAAAAATAAGAAAAAAGTCAAATGTCATTAACACTTTGTTTGGTTCTACATTTTGAGGCAAAGAGAAAAAATAACAAGAGGAACTAAATTTTTTGTTTTTGTTTGCAAAATGAAAAAAATAAATAAATAACCACTCTTCAAAAATTCATTTTTTGAATTTTCATAAAAGATCAAGTAAACAAATATCATTAATTTTATTTATTTTCTTTCCCTCAACAAATTTTAGATCCAAATATAGAAGAAGAAAGAAAAAGGACAACTGTATTAAACTTGTAAAAAAAAAAAAAAAGGGTAAATCCAAATAAGTTTCTGGCTTTGAGGTATCTGAGAAGAAATAACTCACTTGCACGTGGTGGGGCAAGGATGGGAGACGTTGCATGTATAGAGAACACCAGACCTGAACTTGATCGTGCAAAAGCCTGATATATCCCATCACTTCGTGAAATACTGATGTCGTATCTGTCTGCACCAGTCACATTTCAGACATTGTACAAATATACAGATATTCATGCCAATATATATACATGCATATATACAATATATACATAATTACCAATTTAATTCCTCCCTAAGCACACGAATCAAATTTGATTGAAATTAACCTTTCCATGGGGTGATACAAGCTGTTGCAATGCTGTGATTAGTTCCCCATGCTTCTCTCTGCTCACCTGATTAAGCAAATTAAATATGCAAAACTCAATACCATCAAAAAATAAATAAATGGAAGGAGAGAGTAAAATAAATTTCCATGCAAAGTCTCCGCTGTTAATTTGCCTAACCTTTCCATGGCCGATCAAAGCCGATTACGACCGAAGCTCAAATCCAACACAATTTCTTTTCTTGGGTTCAAAAAATATGACTAAAATTGTCATTGGGCACAAGAGCGTAGGAATACCTAAGGCTCCCCTAGGCCGTAGCCGAGGGGAGCCCAGCCCAACACCTTATTTTTATGCTCAAATTTTTTAAAGATTCAAGTTTAGCCCACTCTAATTTTTTTTAACCCACCATTTTGTATTGCTAAGCCCAATTAATTACAACCCATTTCAATCAATTTAATTCTTGAACCTAATAAAAAAAAAGCCCAAGAGAGAGAGACAACCCTAAGAGAGAGACAGAGACAGAGACAGAGATGGAGTCTTCCATCATTGTCTCTCTATGTCTCTACCCTTCTTCTTTGGGGTTGTTTTCTTTTGCAAGGGCTCTCGAATTCTCTTCATTGAGATAACTACTTTCCGAATTCACATTCATCAACGAGGTATATATATGTCTACGTATGTATATATAACTCGTGTTTCTTTTAATTCGCTGGGGGTTTTTCATTATGAGTACACAGATTAAGCTTTTTGAAATTTTTGAGTTTCTATTCATCATTGGTGATTGATGAATGTATTTTGTACAGAAACGAGGTGTTTTTTTTTTTCTTTCTTTTGTCAATTTGTGGGTGGGGATAGTTTTGATGTATGTGGGTTTTAGTGATTTCATCTAGTTTTACTTTTGATTTGGGCGGAGGAATGCCTAAGGTTCCCTTGGGCTGTAGCCTAGGGGAGCCCAGCCTAACATCTTATTTTTATGCTCAAATTTTTTAAAGATTCAAGTTTAGCCCACCCCAATTTTTTTCAACCCACCATTTTGTATTGCTCAGCCCAATTAATTACAACTCACTTCAATCAATTTAATTTTTAAA
>CM065379.1:50998317-51190817 GCA_033060915.1 Euryodendron excelsum | reverse complement strand
AGTGAAAAAAATTTTAAGAAAAAAATACTACATTACAAAACCTGATAAGATGTTTTCTTAAAAGTTTCTCCACTACTTTACTAACTAAGATTGTTGATATATTCATACACCATATATCACCATTTAATAAAAATTATCACTAAATTTTCAGTACTACCTGATTACTAAACTATTTTCCAATCCCGTCCAAAGTTAAAAGAGTTATGTAGTGTTAAAAATAATTTGTAATTTGAAAAGAGAAGTCCTATAGACCAAAAAAAATCCAATAGAATATATTTGATGTCAAATCCCTTTTTAATTTGTTTGGTATTAAATGAAATTTCATTCCAAGGAAAATGTTCAATGACAACCATTACAATGCTACAAGTAAAGTGGGAACAAAACGGTGAAATGAGAAGGCCTTCAAGATGAGATTTTAGTTTTTGAAATCCTCTCATGCCAAATGACACAAAGTTCAATTATTTCCAATGATATTTTCCTTTCTCATTAAATTATTCTACATTTTGAATGTTAATTTGTACTTAGGTTTATGTTAATCATAGATTAATAAAGTTATACAGCTTCAGAAAGTATAAATATATATATATATATATATATATAAATTCATATTTCATATAACTAAACAATACATGCTAAACTTAGGAAAGGGAATGATAACTCTCGAAGGTCTTTGCTTATAATCTGGTTTTACCTCGTGCATAATATGGAAATACAGAAAGAGAAGAAAGAGCAAGAAAAGGATAGTGGCCCAACAGGCGCAACTAATCCTCTATAATGGCCATCATATCATCAATTTAGAAGAAGAAAAAGCGATACATAGGAGATTTTTTTGCGGATTTTAGTTGAAATAGAAAAGTTGAAAACTGGCCAAAATGAAGTAACAAGGTAAGACTTCAATTCAGATGCCAAGCAATCAAAGCCAGACAAGATATTTAAATACTTGAGGATAATGGGGAAAATGTTTTTAAAACATACTAATTAAGAAAAATTGTTGAGGTGCTGGAAAACATCATTTAGCAACATAATCAAACCATATCAAAGATGATGGAATAATCACCTCATCTGAATTCTTATAAGAACTCGCTGAACTATAACCCAAAATAGACTCCACCTCATGCTCGGAATCGTAAAAACAGCAAATGTCAATTTCCCAAGATATGGAAGGAAAATTATCAGCAGTTATAGATACAATTACAAGCCAACCAAAATGGTAGCATTTTCCCCCTCCTAGCTACTCCAGAGACACAAATCATTGCTCGTGGATTGTAATAAACACTTCAGAAAAAGAGAAGATGCATTCATCCAACAAGGTAGCAACATTGAAATCATTGCTCATGGATTGAAACACACGCTTCAGAAAAAGAGATAATGCATTCATCCATAAAGGTAGCAACATCCTTTCTCCTCATAATCTTTGCGTTCTCTTGAACATACATACACACAATGCAATAGACTTTGCAATCTTGAGCATGATGAATTTTAAATCATGTGAAAGTACTATGATTGTAGTTCCAAAAAACAAGTCAGGACTCAGACTACTGCTGCAAATGCATCAAATATTGGAAATGACATTTGAACATCAGTTCCAATCAAAATTGAACCTACCACCCCACCCCCACAGACCCCAACCCCAAAACAAACGAAGGAAAAAACCTCGTGATAATTTAAACAACCTTCGAACTGATGACACATACAGGAGCACACACATACTGAAAGCAAGTTCATTCAAATTACAATGTTTTTGGATCCAATCAAATAGACCAATTTGTTCTGAAAATTCTAATGAGTCTTATTGGAGAGCAGCAACATATAGCTAAGTGTTCCTAGAGTGAAAAAATTACTCGAACTCCCAAACATGGAGTCCGGTTCGAGTGTGGTTAGTTTCCATACGTCATTAGTGCCTGGACCGTGCTACGTGCCAGGTTGATGCCTCTACGAGTCTGTTTCTGGTTTGATGCCTCTACGAATGAAGTATTGAATTCACTTGCGCAAATAGTAGGAAAACTTCATAGTGCAATTAGATTAAATTTGACTTTAGTTCCATCTAGACTTGATGTTGTTATAGGGGGAATGGCCTAAATGTTTGGAATTATGTCTAATTTTCTTATAGATAATTATTTTTATCATCAATTACTTGAATTACATTTGCAGCCATCTAATCCTGATTTTATACGTTGTGTGATGAATTTTGTGGATATGCTTTTTATCAGTAGCAGAGAAAAATATACTTAATGGTACGAAATACGTAAATCTATAAAATCAACTAAAACTTCAAACTTCCACTTTTTTCATATATAGCTGAGTCACCAATAAAGCAAGTCACACTCATCTACCCAATCACTAATGGCCCCATAATGGAAGTAATGACCTTTTGGGTATGGCCATTAGGGATTACAGGATGTGTTCAACAAAGAAGGGATGGATCAGAAATTATAGTTTGTGTTCAACAAAGAAGAGATGGATCAGAATTTATAGGCTGTGTTCAGCCAAGAAGGGATCAATCAGAAGTCTAATGGTATGAAAGCATAAATAGGCATATACTCTAAAAAGATATGGTCATTCCATTGGATACAATTCACCTAGTTGAATAGTTAATAGCTACCACACTTCCAGCAAAACTTAATACTAATTCTCACAGCAAATTGAACATTATTTCTTTCAATCCTGGATGTTTCAATCAAAAAGTGCACACTCCATTTTTTGTGTATGGGTTAGTAGGTGGCATAATTCTACAAGCAATCCATATGATAATAGCCTCCAAAATTTGCTGCTAAATTGGCGAAAATTTTTCAGAAAGATCCCAGACCAAAATAGAATAAAAATGACCCAAAGACCCAATCTGAGATGTTAGTTAGCATAAGTCATTTTCAACAGCAATACAGTTTCAGAAACTGGAATTGACAACAATACAGCGCATAAATGAATGGTATCAGCTGGATTCCCTTAGTCCACTTGTAGTGATGCATAGCAGCCTCAACTCATAGCCGACTCAACCACAAAACAATTGTAAAATTGAAGACAAAATAATAAAATGAACACACACACACACTCACACACAAAAGGTATCAGCAACTAAATATAAAGCAAACCCACCAACCAGCAGCAGTAGACAGATCAAACAAAAACACAATCAATGAAAAATAAAATGTAATTAGCTCCCAGAACATCGATGGACTCTATTTGCTATATCATTGCATATTTGTCAACTGTATAAAAAACATAAACCTATAAAAACCAAACGCTAGGAAAGAAGCAAACACTTCGTGCTATGGGTCAATCGCAGAACAAGGAAAAAGGGAAGTTCAGAAGAATCAGAACTAGCCTCTTTGAGGAATAACACCAAACACTTGATACGCACACGCTCTCATGAACCGCGGCACACGTCCTTCAGCTTATCCGCCGCCGCTTCATGCACCGAATACTGGAATCACAATAAAACCCGATTGTTTATTGAGATGAACAGTGCAAAATCGAAACAAATACATATACATACCCATGAATTTGTGTGTGTGAATACGTTCAAGTGACTATATATATAGAGAGAGAGAGGGAGAGGAGGGAGACCTTGTTAAGGACCCAGAGGGAATGGGTGTAAGTTCTATTGAAGAGTTCTTGAAGGGCTTTGGAGTCGTGGGAGTCGACCTCTCTGTAGTTGACGAAGTTTTCTCTGGCGTACTTGGCGTAGTATGGCCTTGTGTCCTTGGGCAGTCGCCTCACTAGCCTCAGCACTGCCCCGTAGGCTCTCAACGCCTTCTGCATTTCTCTTCCAAGCATCGATCAAATTCAAAACCAAACCCGAACTCACTGCCCGTAGTTAAGCTCGCCCCTTCCCCGGTCTTTCTCCCCAGAATCTGAGACTTTGGTCCCAATTGGGAACAAGGATACAGGCGTCCCTGTTCCTTTTTCCAACCGCTCTTCTTGGTTTATGAGGCCTTCTGGGTTTTTTTTTTGGGGGCCCTGGACCAGTTAGCGGTTTTCGGAGAACAAAGAGGGATTTTGGAAATGGGCCTTTTGGCCCCCTCCGCAAATGATTTCATTTTTTATTTTTTTATCGAAACAAATGGTTTGTTTGAATTTACAACATCGCCCATCACATTTATACTAATTGATGTTAAAAAAAAAAAATTTGTATTATTTTATGAATTTAAAGACTTTTTTTTTAATCTTACCCACCAATAATAAAATCAAATGTCTAACCCATTAATAAAAGGGCGACATCATAAGATCAATAGACACTACTTCTCTCATTCACTCGTATAGGAAATTTTTAGAAACCCATGATAAGTAAGAAACTTCATTGCTTTTTTTATTTTTTTATTTTTTGCTACCACAACTAATGACCTCTCAATTTTCATAACGGAGACCACCCAAATTACTATTAATAAAAATATTTCTTATTAATTGAATACCAAGTGGAAGTAGGTGTGTTACTAAGCCACCCGAAAATTGAAAGGAGTCTCTGCATTCTTTGTTAGATACTACACAGTTATAGAGATAAATGGGCAAAAGTTAAAATGTAAACAGGTCAGGATGTGCGAAAATTACCTCGCACACCCAAAAAACCAAAAAAACACTTATGCGGCTAAAATGTCACGTTTAACCTCGAAATTTGAACCTTAAAGCGAAGAAAGGATTCTGGAATTGTTTACAGTACCTGTCAATTATGTCATCTAACAAAGCAATTTAAACATTATATTTAAAACTAAGACCTGTCCTTATATAATCTTATTTCGATATCTATTTCGATTGGGATGCAATCCCATTTTTCTGGGCATAGGAATGGTGCACGTATGAGTGACCAGTCCTGTTGGGTGTGGATCTGAGAGATAAGAAGGATACGTCTCAAACATTACATTGACGAGGGATGCGGACAATTGCAGCTATCTAACACAATTATCGGCTCTCTCACTTGTAACAGGTGATTGTGGTGGATAGTCACTGACTGTGTTGGACAATTGCGCGATTAGAAGTGTACATGAGTCAGTTTGGTTCGGTTTGATGCTTAACCCATAATCAAACCTGATTGGTTCTCCAAAATTAGAACCAAGTACCGAACCGTGACTCCTATAAACTGAACCAACCCAAATTGATAAAATACGGTTTGTCGTGACTCCTATAAACCGAATCAACTCAGTTCAATTCTAAAATGATTGTTTAATAAATTTTATAATATTTTCTTAAAGTGACTGGGGCGCTAAGCATTTACTCAAATGAACTCACAAAAACATTTGTTGGCAGCTAGTAAATCCACTGGACTTGGTACCTGCTAAGAAGAGCACCCGACTTTATAGAGATGAAGGAGTAGAACTTTCTTCCTTTCACTCGATGTGAGATTGAGTAAAATTTTTGCTTGTCAGAAAAACCACAAGTGCACTATTTGCAGGGCATGAAGGATGAAAATTTCCTTTAAGTTCATTGGCGCCCAAAGATATCAATCTAGTGCCTTGAATGTGATAAATGACAAATCCACTTAGCAAATCTCGAGGGATATTACCAGGCAAAAAAAGGATTAGGATGACTTTAGGTGAGTAACTACCAGTGGATTGTTTATTAAGACATTTGATATTCAACTGAAACTTCGGTGAGCATTTTTATAAGAGAATTACAATTATTTCCTCGTTGATGTTGCATTGTTTTAATTTAACTGCTCTCCAATTTTTAAAAGCATCAATGCTTCCATGGACAAGAAAAATATAATAAAAAATAACATTAAAAGTGGGTTCCAGAAGATTTAAAATATCTTGTTTGCTACCGAAGATAGAGTTTGATTGATGCTAGAAAAGTGAAGTTCTCTCTCTCTCTCTCGTTTGATTGGTGCTAGAAAAGTGGGTCTCTCTCTCTCTCTCCTAGCCACACACTCAAAGAATCTATGATATAATAGAGTTTGATCTGTGCTAGAAAAGTGGGTTGCGCTCTCTCTCACACACACTCTCACGCTAAAATAATCTTGAGTCCTTGCAGTTGCAATTTTGAGCAGTGGCAAATTATTGAAAGTTTGAATGCCTTTTGAATTCAGGGACTCGAGAGTTCTTGACATTGGTAGCCTCATATAAAGACAGTCTCGCGTTGACAAATAAACTTGAAACCTTACTCTATATATTATAAACTCCTTGAAAACCAACTAAAAACCAAATAGAGGTAGCACTGCTACATAAAAAAAAAATTAAAAACAGGTTCGGTTTCTAGTTCGGTTCAATTCATTTACCAATCAATTCAAAACCAAGCTAGGAAAATCAATTCTTAAAAAATTAGGACCAGAATAGAACCTAAGTCTAAAAAAACAAAATTAAACCGAATTAAAGGATCGGATCCGGTTCGATTCTCGATTCAACCGAATCATCTGTGCACCCCTAGCCGACTGTCGTAGCAATATTCTTACATTGATATGTCCAACTTCCTTATATTAATTATGTATATTTATATGTTTTTACATTGGGAGGTGTGGTTTGGAATAATCTTTTGCCCATATTATCTGATCCATTAGGGTCATGACGTCACTTTTGTCTATTTCCACAAATTTGCCATAAAAAATGACGATAGAGTCACCTTATAATTTTCTTTCCAGTAACACATATTGCAAACGACTACTCACTCTCTTAAATAAAGAATATTTAAATCACGTTTTCAATAATTTTCTCATATTAGTTTTTTTTAACCTTAAAGACTTTTTAACTTTGAAACTTAACAAATTTTTTGAGGCTAAGACCACGAGAGATTTCTCTCTTATAAATTTTTTAGTTCGAATGATCCCTTTTGAGTACACCAAAAAAGGAAAAAATAATCAAACTGTGTATAAGTTAACTTAAATATTTTAAGTTTATTTGGTAGGACTTTTTTGCTTATTTTTTTTAGTTTATAAGAAAAAAATAATTTATTTTATTTATTATTTATCTTTAACTTATAAAAATAAAAAAGTAAAAAAAATTTAACTTTTTTTTATGGGTCTTGCTAACATGTATTTAAGAGCACATTTTAAGTATGCTTTGTCTGGTTGTATAAAATGTTAGAACTTGTGTTTTCAGCATTGAAAATTGTGAAAACACAAGTTCCAATGCTTTGTACAACCAGACAAAACAGACTTAAAATGTACTCTTAGGGCACATGCTAACATTTGTCTTTTTTTATAAACCAAAAAAAAAATTAAAGCTCTTCTGATTCTGGAAACATCAATATGTAACTCGAATTAAAAGCACATTAGTTGTAAATATACCTATAGGTTCGGCTCATGCTAGTGAATAGAGATGGGTGTGGAAGAACGAAAAGTTAGGCATACGCATGTTGTGGAACTGGTTAAGAAAAGATTACGCCTGCCTTCCTAAAATCATAGGGAAGAGTTTCTATTTTCAAAAAGGCTGAGAAAGATGGGTCCCGATTTCTGCTGCATTAATGCAACGGGGCCACTTATTCGCTGTCATCTGCTCACCTCCAACTACCCACCCATGCTTGTACACTCTCTCTCTCTTTTATCTCTGTTTTTTTTGGGTTTTTCTTAGAGACCCATCGGTTCACGGGCTGTCATAACGATTAGAGAGAGAGGAAAATGGGAAGATCAGAAGGATTTCCATCACACTGGTAGAATATCTATCTGGGTTTCTTTGCAGTTCAATGGGAGAGGGTGACTGGATTCTGGTGCGAAGACCCGCAGAGAAGGACTTGTGGGAACCAAGCTTGATACAAACAGAGCCTTCGAAGCCTCTCAACGTTAGGTTCAATGGGCCAGCCAAGCACTGGACTGATGCAGTTCCTATTGGCAATGGCCGACTCGGGGCGATGGTTTGGGGCGGCGTCGCATCTGAGACTCTCAATCTCAATGGTGAAAACGACCTCGTCCCATTTTCCTCTGTTATTGTTTGGTTGCCAAGAATAGAAAGATAAAATGAAAAAGAAACCTCTGCTTTCAGTTCGATGCGATATATTGTTTCTTTCCAAGATTCTTTCTCCTGGGTTTTTAAGTAATTAAACATTTCACCATTGGAATTTTGGTTCTTCTTTTGTTCTTTCACGTTCTTGATAATTAAATGGATGGCAAACAGTTGCTGAAATTCTTTAAGATGGTGAAAGTAGTATTAGTTCAATGTATGTGTAACTTTTGGACTTGAATTTTCTACTGTTGTTCTATTCTTTGGTTCAGTTGAGAATAACGTATGCATTTGATTTGTTCGTAATGACACTCTGTTTTTTAACTAGAAACAGAGGAAAAAAGAAAAGGAAATAAAGTTTTGAATTTTTTTTTGTTTTTTTAACGTTGTTCTAGATTATGTATATTGGAAGTTCATGAGCCAAACGGTTGAAAGTAGGCTAGAGGCTCGCTGTTCATAGGTCCCCAATTGATGAACAAGCGAATATTTCATATAGTTTCTTTTCCAACGCTTTTCTAGTAGCCGAACAGAGATCCAATGATATTTATATTGAAATTCGAGGTCATTGAGAAAAGGTTGGTCCAATGAAACTTATAAAATATAATTGTTGCGCCTCTCTCTCTCTCTCTCTCTCTATATATATATATACATCTATATCAATGTTAAAGTAAAACTAACAGCCGTTTACTTGATTCTTTTGGTAGAGGATACGCTTTGGACTGGGATTCCTGGGAACTACACAAACCCAGATGCTCCAAAGGCATTGTCAGTGGTCAGAAAGCTTGTGGACGATGGCCAGTATGCTGCAGCTACTACTGAAGCAGTCAAGTTGTCCGGTCATCCTTCTGATGTATGCTACTTCATTCTGTATTACGGCTGTGTTTCTTTGAGTTTATTACTCAATGCTCAATATATTTACTTTTCTAATAAATGTGGAATCTTATAATTTGGTATAATTTCAACACTTACTATAACACTTTTGATTAATAGGGAAGTCAATTACGAAGCCCTGTCACTTTGAATAGGTTTTGGGATAATCCAGTGAATCACTTGTATAGTATATAAAAAAATATGCTATTGCTGTAACGTGGCTATAATTTACGTCCTTGAAGCAATTCAGAGACTCTGATTCCTGGAGGCATTGACACATTTATGCGTCTTTGGAATCTGGATTTTAAAGTGAAAAAAGTAAACGGAAAGGAAAATGTGAAAGAAAAGTGAACAAAATTTTTTTTTTCACTTTTCCTTCACATTTTTTTGTTTCCCACCAAAAATCTGGGTTCCAAGCGGAGCATTGGGGTTAACGAAAAGAATATAAAGAAAAGCAAATCTTGCAACTTGTTGACATTATAATCTGTGAGATATTCACCCCTGGCTGCATAATTGGTCTTCTCCTTGTGACATAACTAGATTTTTCCCCTATAAGACTTAAAATCCCTACTATCCATTCGCTTTTGGTAGGCTACAAACAGTATCTTTACATGCCAGTTGCCTAATTAGAGACTTCCTGGATCCATTGAAGCTAGCCTTACTTTTGAGGTATAATTCATATAGTATCGTATTTGGCAACCAAGCTGTGTTTAGTTGGTATTCATGATCCTGTGGGAAATTTCGTAATCTTCTTCTATCTTGACGATAGATAATTCATTATATAAAGAAAGCTTCAAATTATTTTCGGAGTATATCCTAGTAATTTTCTTGTGATGATGAAGGTTTACCAGCTTCTGGGTGATATCAAGCTAGAATTTGATGATTCTCATGCTGCATATAGTGAAGAAACATATAGGAGAGAGCTGGATTTGGATACTGCAACAACAAAAGTAAAATACTCTGTAGGTGAAGTTGAATTCACTAGGGAACATTTTGCCTCAAATCCAGATCAAGTGATTGTGACAAAGATTTCTGGAAGCAAATCAGGGTCTCTCTCCTTAACAGTATCTCTAGACAGCAAGTTGCATCATCAATCACGTGTAAATGGCAATAATCAGATTATTATGGAAGGAAGTTGTCCTGGTAAAAGAATCTCGCCGAAAGTGAATGAAAATGACAATCCCAAGGGAATTCAGTTTTCTGCAGTTCTTGACTTGCAAATTAGTGACGGTACGGGTGCTATACATGTTTTGGATGACAGGAAATTGCAGGTTGAGGGTTCAGATTGGGTTGTTATGCTTCTGGTGGCCTCATCTTCATTTGATGGACCATTCACTAAACCTTCAGATTCAAAAAAGGATCCGACTTCAATGTCTCTGAGCACATTGAATTCAATTAGAAAATTGTCATATGCTGATCTTTATGCACGGCATTTGGATGACTATCAAAACCTTTTTCATCGCGTCTCACTGCAGCTTTCGAAAAGCTCCAGGAGTGTTAGAGAAAATGGCTCTTTGGAGGTGAAGAAGCTTTTGTCCTCTGCAATTAATATATATTCAGAAGGTAGTGAAGTTGAGACAGTTTCAACTGCAGAGAGGGTGAAATCTTTTCAAGCTGATGAAGATCCCTCTTTAGTGGAGCTTTTATTCCAGTATGGTCGATATCTGCTTATTTCTTGTTCACGGCCTGGAACTCAGATAGCAAACCTGCAGGGAATATGGAACAAGGATATTGAGCCAGCATGGGAGTGAGTTCTCCCCCTTCCCTTCCCCTTCCCTTCCCCCCTTCTCCTCTCTCTTCTCCCTTCCCTCCCTGTGTTTGCGTTAATCATTTGATGTAATGTAATCAAATGCTTATTGTTGATAAAATCGTATGTAGTATCTTTCACCTTTGGCATCTATTTAAGGTACTTATGGGACCTTCTTTTTTTCTTTTTAACGCTCCAGTGGTGCTCCTCACTCGAATATTAATCTTCAAATGAACTATTGGCCCTCCCTTCCTTGCAACCTTCATGAATGCCAGGAGCCCTTGTTTGATTACATTTCATCTCTGTCGGTAAATGGGAGAAAAACTGCCCAAGTAAGAATATCTTTTACATACTGAACATTTATTGTCCTTCTGAATTGTCCATTCTGTTTATCATATGTAGTGTTATATATGTATATGAGTTTTCTTACCAATTTGTGCCTGCTGCAAGTCATCATTTGGAACTTAGGTAGTAAATTTTTTAAAACAGGTTGAACAAGGAAGTATAGAACATGTATGCGCGTGAAATTACTACATCAAATTAGTTTGGCAGCCCCATAGCGGCACTCTTTAGTCAACAAGCCAATACTACAATGTAATCCTCTTCATTGTCCCTGCTAGAAATGTGACATGCATATGGTACAAAGTGAAGAATCACAAGGCCTGAAACTAGTTTTAGATGACCAGTTGCTATCAAGCTCTACCAACCAGCATCATAGTTCTAAGGGTCAAGAGCCAGGATGAACTCTGTGATTTGGTGTTTTCCATGATAAATTGTTCTATTTATGATTTTCTATAATCTCTATGAACACTATTTTTTTTATTTAGTCACAGAATGTTTCAGGTGAATTATGAAGCAAGTGGTTGGGTGGTACATCAAGTGTCTGATATATGGGCAAAAACATCTCCTGATCGAGGTGAGGCTGTCTGGGCTTTATGGCCAATGGGTGGAGCATGGCTTTGTACTCATCTATGGGAGCATTATACTTATACTATGGACAAAGTAAGATCCCATTAATAAGATTCTATTTCTGTTTCTTTTCTTTGCTTTGCTTACATTGTCCAGTTCTTTGGTTAAAACCAAGTATTAGAGACCGTTTTCCTTTATCATCTACAGAAATATTTTATACATATTTTATTGTTTATTCAATGCATATAGCAATACTTAGTTCGTTGAACAAGCGTGGTCATGCTAGATTGTATAAACAACCATGAAGAGTACCCAAATCACAATCACAGATATCTAGGACTCTATGAAAATATGACATCTGAAATTCTGCCTAAGTGGAATCCTAGACCCGTGAAAGCTGAATCTGTGCATAAGCCTATACAAAGGAATGTGAGATGCTGGCGCTGAAATGAAATAAGTTGTCTGTATAACAGTGGAGTTGTTTGGTTATTGAACTTGGAAATTTAGGTGCAATGCTCTTGCTACCTATAATATCTGAGGCCTCAAATTTCATACTTAACAGTCACCAAAACCTCTTTAGAAACACCAATATTTTCACAAAAAAAGGCACCCTTATGAGATCCCATTGACCAAAATCAATTTGTTCTATTATCGTGTAGGTCTTCAATAAGAAAACACTGTAACTGGGGATGGTTCTACACTTAAACTGTGTTGCAGAATGAAGGGTCATGGTAATGCATCATAAACTGGTTGGAGTTACAATTTGAAAAAGGGATATTTCTGCAAAAAATGGTTTTACTGAAAATATAATTGAGAATTTATTTGGTCCTGTCAAATCAGAGCAATTTAGTTGCACATATTTGGAATTCTTTTTCCTCATTTTTCTTTTTTTGGTTTCATGTTATTAAAGGCAGTTGATTTTAAGATTTGTTGATCAAGAGGATAACCTTCAGGCAAGCATTTAGCTAGAGTTGAATTATCTATCTTGAATAATATCCTGGTAGATATTAAGTCTCTTTTCTGAATATATTCTTTGAAACATCCTTAGCGTATGGAAATTGAATAGTTCATATTCATCTTACTTGTATGCACATGAATTGATCTTGCAATAGTGACTCAAAACTGTCTGGTAGGGGAAGTTGTTGCTAATATTTTCAACATAATTAGGGTTTCCTGGAGAGTAAGGCATATCCCTTGCTAGAAGGGTCAGCTTCATTTCTGTTGGACTGGTTGATTGAAGGCCGTGGAGGATACCTCGAAACCAACCCATCAACCTCTCCAGAACATACTTTTATTGCTCCTGATGGTAAGCCTGCTAGTGTGAGTTACTCATCGACTATGGACATGGCAATTATTAGAGAAGTTTTCTCTGCAGTTCTTTCTGCTGCTGAGGTAAAGCTCCTGCTCTGAATCAGCAAAAAGTTACTGAGTTTCTTTTTTTATCTTACAGAGATGCTTTATAGGAAATAATTACTTGTGAACAGGTTTTGGGTAAAAGTGAGGATGATCTGATTGAAAGAATCCGTAAAGCTCAACCACGACTTTATCCCACAAAAATTGCTAGGGATGGTTCCATTATGGAGTGGGTATGTGAAAAGCTTGAATTTGAATTTTCAAGTTTTTGTGCTTTTGGCTCTTCAAGGAATGTTATGTAGTATAGTTGTTGAGAAATATCAAAATGTGTTGGTTTCACTCTAGGCTGAGAAATAGGAATCCTATGTATCTCTTTCATGGCAGGCACAAGATTTTGAGGACCCAGAGGTGCATCATCGGCATCTATCACACCTATTTGGCTTGTTTCCAGGGCACACAATAACTGTTGAGAGAACTCCTGACCTCTGTAGAGCTGCAGACTATACCCTTTACAAAAGAGGTTTGTGTCTCAGAAAATTTAGGAAGATCATTTCATTCTTGAAGTGTCTATTTAATGTGTTCTTCCTTTCTTAGCCTTACATTTCTTTTTCCTCTCTCTCTCTCTCTCTCTCTCTCTCTCTCTCTCTCTCTCTCTCGGTCGTGGTGGTTTTTTGTTCTTTTGGTTGAGGGGAGGAGGAGGAGAGGGGGGCACATTTCTTGCCTAAGTGTTCTCATATCATTTACTTTGTATGCGTTATTCATATTTTCAGAATTTCTCAACTTTCTGAAACATCTAAGATCTTGCGTGAAAGAAGAAATGGGTTAACCTTGAAGTATAATCAAATAGATTTAAATGATATCACTTCTTTGATTGAAAAGTTGCAGACATGCAATTGGATATATGTAAATATTTTGATAAGTACAAACAGTTTGATGTTACTCAAATTTTTGTTAACAATGTTTTATTTATTTATTTTTATCTTAAGCTTGTATGCTCACATTCGTCCAGAACTCCCTCACAGTGATGGAGGATGGATCACTAGTTTTCACAGTGGCAGTTGTCACAGGCAATTATCGACTCGTATCTTGACAATGTACTGTTATATATGGTACAAGGGAATGGAATGGAGTGAAATGAAATGGTCATTCTCATTTTTTTTATTTGAGACCATTATTTAAAGGTGGAATGACTATTCTCATGGAATGATTATTTTCACATTTTGTTCGAATGACCATTTACTTTTTTAAGAATAGGAATAATCATTCCATTCTCATATGAAAGAGTATAAAATAAAACCTAGTAAGATTTTTGTTATCAAATTTTTAAAAAAAAACAAAACATGTCTGGTAATTATTTTTTAATTTTAAAAATTAAAAAAATTAAAATTTTAAAATTTTAAAAAGTTAAAAATTCTCACTAGCACGACCATCACTAACCACTACCATCATCAACCATCGGTCACATTTACCTGTTATTCACTGACACTGTTATCCTCCACTGCCGTCACCTTTCCACCATCACCACCCACCATTGACCACCACCCCCTCTACTACCACCAACCACCGCCACCGCCACCATGGCTCCGTGTCCACCTCCGATGCCACCACTACCATTACAAATGTTTAATAATATTTAATAAATAATATATAATACTAATATTTTATATATGACATAATATTGAATTTTAATAATATACACAAATTCATTTCATTTTATTTCAGCATTGTTCATTAGTCTTACCAAATAAGGATATGAAAATGACCATTTCATTTTCATTCACATTCCATTTCTATTTATTTCCTTTTAGCAAACATAACCTGCTTTTACCATTTTTCTGTTTTATTTACTTCATTCTATTAACTTCTGAACTTCGTTTTGTCAAGAGTTATATTCAGACCTATTGTGAATTAGCATCATTTATAAGTTCCATATTTGAAAACAGGGGAGGAAGGTCCAGGATGGTCAACTACATGGAAAACTGCTTTATGGGCACGTCTTCAAAACAGTGAGCATGCATATAGGATGGTCAAGCATTTATTTAACTTGGTGGATCCTGACCATGAAAGTGATTTTGAAGGGGGACTTTACAGTAACCTGTTCACAGCACACCCTCCTTTCCAGATTGATGCCAATTTCGGGTAAGCAAGCTTTTGCTTTTTGTGTCAATCTAGATCAACCATAGTTACAATCACTTCCATTTTCTGGCTTTGAAGTATGCCAGTGTGTTTGTGGCCAGCTCATACAAAATTTTAAGATCTTGTTAAACAAATAATAATGTTAGTGATTGATAGAGCTGCTATTTTTGGTGTCAGTTTTTCTGCAGCAGTAGCAGAAATGCTTGTTCAGAGCACCATGAAGGACCTGTATTTACTTCCGGCTCTTCCTCGAGATAAATGGGCAAATGGCTGTGTTAAAGGATTGAAGGCGCGTGGTGGTGTGACAGTCAACATCTGCTGGAATGAAGGAAATCTTCATGAAGTTGGTCTTTGGTCCAAGAATCAGAACTCTATTAAAAGATTACATTATAGAGGAATTACTGTCGCGGTGAAAATGTCATCTGCCACAGTTTACACATTTAATAAGCAGTTAAAATGCGTGAAGACCTACTCTATGCAGGAAGCCGTTTTTCTCTGAAATCCGAGATCATATGCAAGAAACTTTGAATTCTTTGTTTCCTTTTTTTCCTTTCGATTTTTTTTTTTCTCTTTGTGGGGAAAGGGAAATATTTTGTTCCTTTATTTGATTAATTTTTTTAGAGGATATGCAGCCTTTTTGTGTTACAATTAATTAAATTTTCTTTGAAAAATTGGTTTAAAATTCAACAATTTTGGTTTGTTTTTTTCTTTTCATATTCATGTGTCACTGCAGAACAGGTGTGCTATTGTATCCAATATTCCTGTTGTTCCTTCCTGCTGGAAATTGTTATTATATTGCATTGACTGAAATTTTTCCGAGAAAACAGTTATAGTGAAACTTCACGGGTTTATTTTCCCCCAAAGTTATAAATATAATCTATTTTCACTGTGAATTTATTTTATTGAAAAAATAAATAAAGATAGAAAGAAAGAAATGGATTATGTTTTTAAGATACAAGCAGTTTAGCATGAAATGATGACAATTTTTCTTGTTACTGAACTAGAAAAAGTAATGCTACTAAAATAGAGGAATGGAGTGCAACTAGTTGTGGTGGTGGTTTTTTTTTTTTTTAATGCTTGGAGAAGGTAGTTTGAGCTTCATTCTAGAACTTGAAACCACTACACAGAATAAATAGTATTTTCATTTATTTGGTTATTGTCTTGATTCATGTTTTCTAGTTTTGTTTTTTTAAAATCTCAAAGATCTCATTTAGTAAATTGGTTCCTAATTTTTTTTTTAATTTTTCTAAAACATTCTGTTCTAAAAAACAAACAAACGAAGTTTTTTTTCTAAGTTTTTGAAACTGTTTTCACATAAAATGGAAATAGTGGTGTTTTTCAAAGTTTCTTTATTTTCGTAAAATGCAAAAAATAAATATTTTATTTTTGAAATCATTACTAAACAATTCTTGTAGCTAGGGCCGGCCTTGGGGTAAGCCAATCCCCTGAGTAGGGCAATCATCAGGTTTCAAAAAAGTAAAAATATTTTTTTTAATTCTTGTAAAGAAAAAAAAAATAATTTGGCCCCATTAAACTAAGGTTTGACCTCCACAATATTTTCTCATGTGTTGCAGCGTTGCAAACCCCCCAATTGACTGAGTTTGTGCAAGAGAAAGAAAAAGAGAAAAAGACCAGACTTCTCAATTGACAACCGACGACCTTCACTGGACCACCGCTTTCATGTATATAGATTTTTTTTTATCTATTGAACTATAAGATAATATCACCAAATATCCAAATGAAGCCAAATTGATTAATAATCCAACATCGATCACCGTTCAACAATCCATTACTATAGCAACAAACCCAAATCGTTGAATCTCAATGACAAAACAAGAGTGACCCCAAAATCTCGACCTCTACAGCAACTAATCCAAAAGCTCTATAGTCGAATTATATCCATCTCTGCAATCACATGTATCCCACCGCCATAAACCTTACCAAATTACTACAATGGCTCTTTGAAACTTTATTATCTTATAGTTCAGTAATTTCTCATTTTGCTTCATGAATTTATATATATTATATATCTAACTTTTTACAGTATTATAAAGAGGTGGTCCGGTGAATTCTTTCAAATAGTTATTTAGTGATAATGACTTAGGACTTTTATTATTTTATAAATTTGGCACATATGAATCTAACATTTTATATGATGTAACCTTTATTATTAATTTTTTTTTATATGATCCATATGTACAGTGAAGATTCCAAAGTTTTAGTTTTTAACGTCACTTAAAAAATCGAGCAGTTGGCAGTCTAATGCATGATACATTTAAATTCATTAGGATAATGGCTACCAAATTGATTTTGTAAGTTTAACAGCAAGCCTCACATACACATTTTGTAAGTGGATTCTTCCGATTGAAAATTAGTTATTGGATAAGTTAAAGTATAATAATTTAATTAAAGAATTTGTTTCAAAAAAATACAAGAAGAAGTTATTTTTTTTTAATCAGATCACACTACTCATAAAGCACTATAGCTAATTAAATGAGGTTATATTTTGATTTTGATTATTTTAATAAAATTTAAGCTAAACGCACAATATTCTTAATTTTGAATTTTTTTAAGTTGTATAATTTTTTTTTAATAATAAATTAATAGTAAGAGTGTAATCATAGCTCAGAGTAAAACTCAAATAACCCAAATGTCGGGCCGGCCTGCTTGTAGCAGAAGGAGATGTCATCAATAATCATAGTCATCAATTATGCAGTGATGTTATTAAATACCATAACTCTTTAACACCAATCATTAGAATACGATTAAAGAACACTAATTTATAATGTAAGACAAAAAGAAAATTCAATAACATAACGTAACTATATGTCCGACAAACAAACAAAGAGCCAAACAAACAACCGCCAAAATAATATATTGTGAATTTAAAGCGAACGTTGTAGTGAACTGATGCATGAATATAGAGAGAAAAATAAAATATGAAGCAAGAACGTGTTTGAAGATGAAAAGAAATTTTATTGATCTTTTTGTTGGGGTCTGGGAAAAATCAGCAGAGAGAAAGTACAATGGAAGATGGTGATTGGGTTCTGGTGAGACGACCCGCAGAGCAATACTTGTGGGAACCAAGCTTGACTGAAACAGAGACTCCGAAGCCTCTCAAGGTGAGGTTCAGTGGGCCAGCCGAGCACTGGACCGACGCAGTTCCGATAGGAAATGGCCGACTTGGTGCTATGGTTTGGGGAGGAGTTGCATCCGAGACTCTCAATCTCAATGGTAAAAGCAACCTCATCTGATTTTGCTTTGTTATTGTTTGGTTGCCGAGAAAAGAAAAGAAAAGAAAAGAAGCAAAGCACTAAGTCGTTTCTTTTTCTTCGTTTTCTTGTAATTGATGTAATTTAATGTTTGTTGATTAAACGGATTGGTTCTTTTTCTTTCCTGCGTTTTCTTGGTAACCAAAATTCTTTAAAATGGGTGCAAGGGGTTTAGTTCAATGTTATCTGGTTCTTTGACTTGAATTGTCTTCTTAGGATCAGTTGAATATGACTTATGCAGGAAAGAAAAGAAAAGAAAATATATTTTTGAATCTTATCTTGGGTTATTTTGCATTCTGAAAAATTAATGTTCACAGGCCTAAATGGTTTGTTGTTCCTGGTTCCCTATTAATGAAACTACGATTTAAATATTTTAATATAGTAGTGTTTTTGAACAATTTTCTTAGCCACCAAATAGAGATTTAATCATACTAGTTATAAGTTGAAGCCATAGAAATTTCTCTCTCTCTCTCTCTCTCTCTGTTTGAGAGTGTTGCTCACCCAGATTATTTGAATTATTTTGGTAGAGGACACGCTATGGACTGGGATTCCTGGGAACTATACAAATCCAGATGTTCCAAAGGCACTATCTGAGGTCAGAAAGCTTGTCGATGATGGCCAATATGTTGAAGCTACTATTGAAGGGGTCAAATTGTTAGGCGATCGTTCTGATGTATGCTGTTTCATTCTCTTTATTGCAGCTGTATTTCTTAGTTTCGTTACTTCCTTGATAAATGCGTAATCTAATAAACTTATAGGACCATAACACTGATTTAAACCTTTTTGAATATTAGATGTTTGTCAATTTGCATCAGTTTATATGTTCAACTATTTGGGTGGCATAAAAAACATGTTGACAGTGCCGGCAAGCTTATTGGGTAAAGTCTCTTAGTAGTGGTACTAGAAACTGGAATTGAGTCTCACCTTCATCTGGGACGGGAGGGATTATGGGCAAGGGAAGGGCTCCCCCCGTGTCCGTTGTGTAGCCATCACCATTGGACCAAGACAAAAAAAGCATAAAAACAAGCTATTACTGAAACAGCTTCCCATAATTAAGTCCTTACATCAACTCAAAGAATATGCAGAGGTTATTATAGCTAGAGGGATTGACACATTGTGTGGAATTCAAAAAGGGAATGGAAAAATTGGGGCTCCGACAGTATTCTTGTTTAAGGTTATAGTTTGTGAGATATTAATTACTGAGTGTGTAATTGGTGTTTGTCTCCTGACTGAATAAGGTGTTTCCCACAGGAAAGTTAACATCTAAGCTATCCACTTCATTGGCTTTGGTTATTATACTCTGAGAGAGAGAGAAAGAGAGAGAGAGAGAGGGAGGGGGGTTGTGTATACAGTAGGGTTTGGTATTCTTGATCCGTTCATAACCTTCTATCTTGAAAACAGAGAATACATGCTACAAAAGAAAGCTTCAATCATTTTTGGATTATATCCCAGTAATTTTCTTTTGATGATGAAGGTTTACCAGCTTCTGGGTGATATCAAGCTAGAATTTGATGCTTCTCATGCTGCATATAATGAAGAAACATATCTCAGAGAGCTGGACTTGGATACTGCAACAACAAAAGTAAAATATTCTGTAGGTGAAGTTGAATTCATGAGGGAACATTTTGCCTCAAATCCAGATCAAATGATTGTGACAAAGATTTCTGGAAGCAAATCAGGGTCTCTCTCCTTTATGGTATCTCTAGATAGCAAGCTGCATCATCATTCACATGTAAATGGAAAAAATCAGATTATCATGGAAGGAAGTTGTCCTGGTAAAAGCATCCCAACAAAAGTGAATGAAAATGACAATCCCATGGGAATTCAGTTTTCTGCAGTTCTTGATTTGCAGATTAGTAATGGCGTGGGTGCTATACATGTTTTGGATGACAGGAAATTGAAGGTTGAGGGTTCAGATTGGGCTGTTATGCTTCTGGTGGCATCGTCTTCATTTGATGGGCCATTCACTAAGCCTTCCGATTCCAAAAGGGATCCTACTTCAGATTCTATCATCACATTGAATGCAATCAGAAACTTGTCATATGCTGAGCTTTATGCACGGCATTTGGATGACTATCAAAACCTTTTTCATCGTGTCTCACTGCAGCTTTCAAAAAGCTCCAGGAGTGTTAGAGAAAATGAGGAGATGAAAAAACTTCTCTCTTGTGCAACTGACCTGTGTTTAGAAGGTAGTGACAATGAGACCATTTCAACTGCAGAGAGGGTGAAATCTTTTCAAGCTGATGAAGATCCTTCATTGGTAGAACTTTTATTCCAGTTTGGTCGATATCTTCTTATTTCTTGTTCACGGCCTGGAACTCAGGTGGCTAACCTGCAAGGAATATGGAACAAGGATATTGAGCCAAGATGGCAGTAAGCTCTCTCTGGTCTTGCCCATTTTCTTGTGCTAGTTCTAACTTCCCTTTTGGAATATAGTGATGCTATCTATGTTCCGGAAGTTTGCTTGTATGATTTTAGGAAAGGAGTCCTTAGTTCCTCTGGATGTCTTGGTGATTTTAAAATTTTGAAGTGCATCTTTTTTCTTTTTTTTTTTTTTGTGGGGGGGGGGGGGGGGGGGGGACTTTAGTGTTTTTTTTAGGTCATAGGTTGCTTATCAATGTCTTCTCAGTTGCTCATGGTCATTAGTTCCCACTTCTAAGAACATAGGACTCCAGTTTGCTCTGTTTGTTGTCATAGTATGAATGCATTTACCTTATGTTTCATAGCAAGTAACAAGGTTGAGGTACATAGACGCTTTAATGCAATTTATTTCTAATTTTACGTCATTGTTGAGAGAAAAGGGCTATATTTGTCGCGCAAGGCCTCTTCTGGAGGGAGGCTGGAACATTTCCCTGCTTTTGATTTTCACCCTGATAAAAGTGCATAGTGTGCTCTTGAATTCCTCCCACACCCACCCCCACCCACCCCCAAAACCCCACCCCCCCCAAAAAAAACACCAAAAAACTTTTCCTCTTCAGTGAAATGTTTGCCTAAGTGGGTGTTAAAATGGAGATGAGAGAGAATTATAGCTATAAAGATAGTATATCATAAAAGAATCAAATATTGCCTTTGCCTATTTACTTCATTTTGTATCTATCATTTTATGTAATATGACTAAACTGCTTCCTGTTGATAACAGCATATCAATGAAGTTATCTAGAATCTTTCACTTTTACATCTACTTACATCAGCCTCTTATCTGGACGGTTGCTTATATACTGTTTTTTCTCTTTTTCTCTCAGAGGTGCTCCGCACTTGAATATTAATCTTCAAATGAATTATTGGCCTTCCCTTCCTTGCAACCTTCATGAGTGCCAGGAGCCCCTGTTTGATTACATTTCATTTCTGTCGGTCAATGGGAGTAAAACTGCCCGAGTAAGAATTTCTTTTACTTAGTGTACACTTATAGTTGTGAACTATTCATTCTAGCCATCTTGTGTTATCACATGTAGCAATATATGTAGAATTATTTATGTCTCTTACCAATTCAGAGATGCTGCAAGTCATCATATGAAGGTAGTAAAATTTTCACACAGAACTGGACAAGGAAGTATACAGAATGCATGCATTTGAAATTTCTACAATCATATTTGTTAGGTGACTCCATGGAGGCATTATTTTGTCAAAAATTCATTAGTATGGTGTGATCCCTGCTATTCTTCTGTTAGGAAAGTGTCATTCACGCACTACAAGTAAAAAGAATTACAAGGCTAGAAACCGGTGTGATCTTTTGTATTGGCCCTGCAGGCCCAGGATGAACCCTATTATCTAGTTTTGTCCATCATATTTTCGCATATGCTTTGTATATTCTATATTTGCAGGTGAACTATGGAGCAAGCGGTTGGGTGGTACATCATGTTTCTGATATATGGGCAAAAACATCTCCGGGGCAAGGGAAGGTTGTCTGGGGTTTATGGCCAATGGGTGGAGCATGGCTTTGCACTCATCTGTGGGAGCATTATGCTTATACAATGGACAAAGTGAGCAATTGTGTCCTTTACCTTTACTTTTTCCTTTGTCCCCTCTTCTTAAAATTCTATGCTTGAGTTTCTTATTTTGCACTGAAATTTTGCTTCTTGTGGATGAGCCTTATATAGATAGCATGCTCGCTGTTATCTCTCCCTCACAGGTTGGGATGTTTGCTTTGTGTTCCTGATAATGTAATCTATTTGCATGTATTCCTGCTTAAGATGTTTCTTCCAATGGCAATATATTTCATCCAATGAGCAAGTTTTGTAGCAGTTGTTTGGCAACTATTTTTTTTCCTTACACTCGTTGCTTGGATACATAATCATAAGGTTGGCTTCTCTAGTTATAGTTACAAGTGGGATCAAATTTTTGTTTTGCAAAATGTTGCAAATTGTTTAATTAAAGTGGTGTACTACTTTGAAATATCATCTAAGAAGACAAGGTAACCAAATTGAAGGATCTACTTGTAGCAAAAGACAGGAAAGTCTTTTATCTAACTGGAGATTTGCCCCTATATGGAGGTGAATGGCAAGAACAAGATATGTATGAACTAGCTGAAGTGCTTGGAAGTTGCAATTTTTGTTACATGTTATTAAACGCTGATCCTAGCCTTTAACTCAAAACTTTCTGCTAGGCAAAATCATAGCTGATCCTTTTGACATAATTAGGATTTTCTGGAAAGTAAGGCATATCCCTTGCTGGAAGGATGTACTTCATTTCTGTTGGACTGGTTGATTGATGGCAAAGGAGGATACCTCGAGACCAACCCATCGACCTCTCCAGAACATGATTTTATTGCTCCTGATGGTGAGCTTGCTAGTGTGAGCTACTCAACAACCATGGATATGGCAATCATGAGAGAAGTTTTCTCTGTAGTTGTTAGCGCTGCTGAGGTAAAGCTCTTATTTTGAATCAGCAGAAATTTGCTATTTTTTTTATTTTTATCAACTGTTTTTTTTTTCCTCTTTTTACACTAGATGCTTTACAGAAAAGAATTCTGAACAGGTGTTGGGTAAAAGCGAGGATGATCTGATTGAAAGAGTTTGTAAAGCTCAATCGCGGCTTTATCCAACAAAAATTGCTAGGGACGGATCCATTATGGAATGGGTATGTGAAAAACTTGAATTTGCATTTCCAAGAATTTGCACTTTTGGTGCTTCGAATAGATAACAGAATTTTATGGCTTTTATTCTAAGCTGAGAAATAAGAAAACTATTTGTCCCTGTCATGGCAGGCCCAGGATTTTGAGGACCCAACAGTGCATCATCGGCATCTATCACACCTATTTGGCTTGTTTCCAGGACACACAATAACTCCTGAGAAAACTCCTGACCTCTGTAAAGCTGCAGCTTATTCCCTCTACAAAAGAGGTTTGTATGTGAAATATGAGTAGGAAGGTTGTTTCACTCTTGCTGTGATGGGTTGACTTTGCATGCTTACATGCCCGGCCTTGGTTTCTTTTTTTTGTTGGGGGGAGGACATTTCTTTGCCAAACTTGAGTTTATATGTATGATACAATGTTGTCTGCATTGTTCATTTACAGAATTGTTCCACTTTCTGAAAAAACAAATCTATCTTAGGAAAGAAGAAAAGGGTTACCACAAATTTCCAAAAAAAAAAAAAATCCTTTCACCAAAGCTGTATGTGCTCATGTTGGCTCAGAGCTCCATCACACTTAGAACCTAGCCAGAGAATTTTGTTGGAGTCTTGAGGAGGATCACTACTTTTTGGCAATTAGTGACTACTATCTGGAGACTGGATAATAGATATTTATATTAACATACATTACAGGGCTGTTTTTTTTTTTTTTTTTTTCCTTTCTTTCTGTCAGTTTCATTTTTTCAACTGAGATCTTTACTTATAATTCTGATATTACATGTAAGCAAGAGTGATATTCAGCAATTGGTACACTGGTTCAAAATTTTCATCTCTTGAAACAGGTGAGGATGGTCCAGGATGGTCAACCACTTGGAAAACTGCTCTATGGGCGCGCCTTCGCGACAGTGAGAATGCATATAGGATGGTCAAGCATTTGTTCAAATTGGTGGATCCTGATCATGAAATCAGTTTTGAAGGTGGACTTTACAGTAACCTCTTCGCTGCACACCCTCCTTTCCAAATTGATGCCAACTTTGGGTAAGCAGCATTATGTGAATGCGACAATCTATATCACCCAAATCCAATTCCATTTTCGAACTAGCCAACGTTAAAATATTCAAAATTGATAGAGCTGCTAAATTTATGGTTGCTGGTTTCAGATTTTCTGCGGCGGTAGCAGAAATGCTTGTTCAGAGCACTGTGAAGGACGTCTACTTACTTCCAGCTCTACCTCGAGATAAATGGGCCAATGGTTGCGTTAAAGGATTGAAAACGCGCGGTGGTGTGACAGTCAACATCTGCTGGAATGAAGGAGATCTTCATGAAGTTGGTCTTTGGTCTAAAAATCAAAACTCTATTAAAAAATTACATTATAGAGGAATTACAGTCGCGGTGGAAATGTCATCTGCCACAGTTTACACATTTAATAATCAGTTAAAATGTGTGAAGACATACTCTCTATCGGAAGCGGCTTTTGTCTAAACTTTCAGATCAGATTGATCTTATGAATGGCATTATTTTCTTATATCCTACTAAACATGCAGGAAACTTGGAATTCTCTTTTCTTCTTTCCTTCGATTTGGTTTCTTTTTTTTTTGGGTTTCGCCCGCCGGGGGGTGGGGCGGGTGTGGGGTGGTTTGGGGCGCGCGGGGGAAATCTTGTTGTATTACAATTAATTAGATTTGTTTGGAATTTCATTTTTTAAATTCAACAAGTTAGGACTCAGGAGTTTTTTCCCTTATCATCATATGTCATTGCAAAAAAAAGTGCATTATTATATGCAATGGTCATGTGGTTCCTTCCTCCTTGTAATTTTTATTATATATATTTTTTGGTAATTAGAAGTTTAGAGAAATGGGAGGGTATCTCATTCCAAGGTCGAGGCACGCCACCAATCTAAATAAGAACTTACAGTGGTATTTACAAATTATTTACTAAATGGGACTACTTGTCATGGGAGTTGAACACGAGTATTATAAGCAAAACGCTTGATCCTTGCCAACTTGACTAACCTATTCACTTAATTTTTATTATGTTTTGGTAGAAAGAAAAATAACAAACAAAAAATCCAAGCGAAATTTCACGGGTTTGTGTTTCTTCTTGGGGGTATATATATCATCTTTTTTCACCATGAAATGATTGTATTTTTATTTTAATTGAAAGAAAATGGAAAAAAATTTGCCTAAGGAATTATAGGTTCTGTTTTTAGATAGCATTTTAGCATGAAACCATGACAATTTATTTCTTTCTGAATTCTGATAGTTTTTGTCTTTTAAAGTATTGCCGGTTGAATTAGAAGCCTTTGGTAATGCTTTTCGTTTTTATTTTTGTTTTTTGTTATGTGTTTTTATTTTGTGTTTATACTGTGTATTTTTTGTGGTCTATTAATGAACATTTATAAGTTATCGTTATGCCAATTGTAATAGACCAATGTTTTGATAAGAGATAACACACCTATTTTAGTGTTTTTAGTTTTCTTTTTTCAAATCTGGTAAAAAACTAAAAAAAAAATTAAACAAATACTGTTTTTTGTTTTTAAAAAAAAAAAACAAAAAACAAAAATAATAAACGTCGCCAAACAGGCCCGTTTCACGGACTACACAAGTTATATAGAGACAGAAACACTTTCAGTTCACGGAGTGATGCAGTAATATAGAGAGAGAATAAATACTCAATTCTCTCACGAAACACCCAAAAAGCTAGCCTTTTATCAATATCAAAGCCACCCTATCTTTGTTTAAAGAGTCCAATGGAAGATGGAGATTGGGTTCTGTTGCGACGACCCCCAGAGAAATACTTGTGGGAACCAAGCTTGATTGAAACAGAGGCTTCGAAGGCTCTCAAGGTGAGGTTCAGTGGGCCAGCCAAGCGCTGGACAGATGCAATTCCGATCGGCAATGGGCGACTTGGTGCTATGGTTTGGGGCGGAGTTGAATCCGAGATTCTCAATCTCAACGGTAAAAACAATCTCAGCCGATGTTGCTCTGTTACTGTTTGGTCGCCAAGAAAAGAAACAAACTCTAAGCTGTTTCTCTCTCTCTTTGTTTTCTGGGAATTGAAGTAATTTACGTTTCTTGATTAAAAATATTGGGTCTTCTTTTTCGTGCGTTTTCTTGGTACCCAAATGGATGGCGAAGGCATAGTGAATTGTCGCTAAAATTCTTTAAAATGGTTGAAACTTGAAAGTGGTAGTAGTTCAATGTTATCTGGTTATTTGACTGGAATTGTCTGTTTTGTGTTCTCTTCTTTGGATCTAATGAGTATTACATATTCTTTAGATTATTTCATAAGTAGCTTAACAAAAAAAAAAAACTTGGAAATTCGGATGATACTCTGTTTGGTAGCTAACAGAAACAGAGAGAGAGAATAAAAAAGATTTTTGAATCTTATCCTTTTGTGTTATTAATACAATTTTTTTGGGAACAAATTTCTTAGTAAAGGCATTGAAATCTCTCTCTCTCTCTCTCTCTCTCTCTCTCAGTATGAGAGTGATGCTCAACCTAATTATTATTTGATTTCTTTTGATAGAGGACACGCTTTGGACTGGGATTCCTGGGAACTACACGAACCCAGACGTTCCAGAGGCACTATCTGAGGTCAGAAAGCTTGTTGATGATGGCCAATATGTTGAAGCTACCGTTGAAGGGGACAAATTGTTAGGCGGTCTTTCTGAAGTATGTTGCTTCATTATCTTTATTGCAGCAGTATTTCTTAGTTTTGTTACCCAATGTTCGATGCATGTTCCCTAATAAATGTGTAATGTTACAAATTTATCGAAATTTACCATTGATTCCAACCCCGTTGAATATTAGATGATTGGAAATTTCCATTGGCTTATATGTTCAACCATTTGGGTGGTATAAAAAAACATGTTGAAGGTTCCAGCTAGCTTATGGGGTAAAGTCTCTGGGTGGTGGTACCAGAAACTGGGATTGAGTCTCACCTTTATCCGGGACAGGAGGGTTTATGGGCAGGGGAAGGGCTTCTACCATTCTGTAGCCATCATTGTTGAACCAAAATAAAAAATAAAAAAAGCATAAAAAATGTGCTTTTACTGAAGCAACTGTCTGTTATTAAATCCTTTCACTAACTCGAACAAAAGGAAAGTAAAAATTGGGGCTTTTCATACATTGGTGGATCTGCACCACTGTACATATGTAAAATTTGTTATAGCATTTACAAGCATACTTTGCATTGAGGCTCCTATGCAAAAGTAGAACAAACAGCGTGATTCGGGCAAGATATAAACAGTAGCCTTACATGATAGCTAGCTAATTATGGATTTTCTAGACTCGTTGAAGCTAGCTTTACATCAGATGTATAATTCTTATTGCATCCTATTTGGTGCACATTGTGTGTTTAGTTGGTATATACAGTTTACCTCGGTTGATAGTTCTGATTCTGAGTCAAAGTTCATAACCTTCTTTCTTGATGACAGAGAATTTGTGCTACAAAAGAAAGCTTGAAATCATTTTTGTATTATATCCTAATAATTTTCTTGTGATGGTGAAGGTATACCAGCTTTTGGGTGATATCAAGCTAGAATTTGATGCTTCTCATGCTGCATATAATGAAGAAACGTATCAGAGAGAGCTGGACTTGGATACTGCAACAGCAAAAGTAAAATATTCAGTTGGTGAAGTTGAATTCATGAGGGAACATTTTGTGTCAAATCCAAATCAAGTGATTGTGACAAAGATCTCTGGAAGCAGATCAGGGTCTCTCTCCTTTACGGTATCTTTTGACAGCAAGCTACATCATCATTTGCATATAAATGGAAAAAATCAGATTATCATGGAAGGAAGTTGTCCCGGTAAAAGACTCCCACCGAAAGTGAATGAAAATGACAATCCCAAGGGAATTCAGTTTTCTGCAGTTCTTGATTTGCAGATTAGTAATGGCGCAGGTGCTATACACGTTTTGGATGGCAGGAAATTGAAGGTCGAAGGTTCAGATTGGGCTGTTATGCTTCTAGCAGCATCATCTTCATTTGATGGGCCATTCACAAAACCTTCAGATTCAAAAAGGGATCCTACTACAGGCTGTCTATTCACAGTCAAGGCAATCAGAAACTTGTCATATGCTGATCTTTATGCACGGCATTTGGATGACTATCAAAACCTTTTTCATCGCGTCTCACTGCAGCTTTCAAAAAGCTCCAAGAGTTTTAGAGAAAATGAGTGTTCAGAGATGAGGAAACTTTTGACTTGTGGAACTGATCCGTGTTTAGAAGGTAGTGTCAATGAGACAGTTTCAACTGCAGAGAGGGTGAAATCTTTTCAAGCTGATGAAGATCCTTCTTTGGTGGAGCTTTTATTCCAGTATGGTCGATATTTGCTTATTTCTTCTTCACGGCCAGGAACTCAGGTGGCAAACCTGCAGGGAATATGGAACAAGGATATTGAGCCAGCATGGGAGTAAGCTCTCTCTCTCTCTCTCTCTCTCTCTCTCTCTGGGGTCGTGCACATTAATTGGTGCTACTTCTAATTTTCCTTTTTGAATATAGTGATGCTATCTTAATTTCAAAGTTTGCTCATACGATATTAAGGATGGAGTTTCTAATTCCTTTGGATATCTTGGTGATTTAAAAATTTTGAAGTGCATTTTTTTTTTTTTGCGCTACTTTCTTTTAGTTCGTAGGTTGTTTATTGGTTATCTTCTCAGTTGCTCATGGTCATTGATTCCCACTTCTAAGAACACAGGAACTCCAGTTTGCTCTGTTTGTTGTCATACTATGAACGCATATATCTTAAATTTCATAACGAGTAAAAAGGTTGATGCATGTAGACGCATTAATGTGATTTATTTCTAATTTCCTATCAGTGTTGGGAGAAATGTGGGATTTTTCCTGTCCAAGCCCTCTTCTGTAGGGAGGCTGGAAATTTTCTCCCCTTTCGATTTTTACCTGATGAAAGTGCATAATGTACTAAACTATTTATCAAAAAAAAAAAAAAAAGTGATACGATTAAACTGGATCCTATCTCTAACAGCTTAGCAACAAAGTTATCTACAAACTTTCAATTCTTTTTTTGCATTATTTACATCAACCTCTTATCTGGACAGTTACTTACATGATGCTTTTTTCCTCTCAGTGGTGCTCCTCACTTGAATATTAATCTGGAAATGAACTATTGGCCTTCCCTTTCTTGCAACCTTCATGAGTGCCAGGAGCCCTTGTTTGATCACATTTCATTTCTGTCGGTCAATGGGAGTAAAACTGCCCAAGTAAGATTTTCGTTTACCTAGTGTACATTTGCAGTTGTGAACTTTTCATTCTAGTCATCTTGCGTTATCCTGTGTAGAAATATTTGGATGTGAATTTACGCGTCTTGCCAATTCAGAGATGATGCAAGTCATCATTTGGAGGTAGTAAGTTTTTGAAACGGTACTGGACAAGAAGTATAAAATATGCATGCATATGAAATTTTTATGTCATATTTAGTAGTTGGCTCCATGGAGGCACTATTTTGTCTAAAAGTCATCAGTATGAAAGGAACCTATCTATTCTTCTGTTAGGAAAGTGAATTTGCATGCACTACAAGTGAAAAGTATCACGAGGCTGGAAAGTGTTGTGATCTTTTGTAATGGTCCAAGCCTCAGGATGAACTTTGTGATCTAGTGTTTTCCATTAATATTTATTCACAGAATGTTACAGGTGAACTATGAAGCAAGTGGTTGGGTGGTACATCATATGTCTGATATATGGGCAAAAACATCTCCAGAGCAAGGGGTGGCTGTCTGGGCTTTATGGCCAATGGGTGGAGCATGGCTTTGCACTCATCTGTGGGAGCATTATGCTTATACAATGGACAAAGTGAGCAACTTTGTCCCTTACCTTTTCCTTTGTCCTTTGTCCCCTTTTCTTAAAGCTCTATACTTAGATTCTTATTTTGCTTCTTGTGGAACAGCCTTATACAGCTCACTGTTATCTCGCCCTGACAATTGTTGGTATTTGCTTTGTGTCCCTGATCATGATTTCTCTTTGCATGTATTCCTGCTTAAGACTTTTCTTCCAATGGTAATATAAGATATATGATATCATCAAGTTTTTATTTGATTAACTTTAGTTTTTCTTCCACTTCTATTTCTGCTTGTGATTTTTTTTCCACTGGTAATGTACTATATCATCAAATATTTTTTTTTGGGCTAAAATTCAATTTTTAGAGATTATCGTTTCATTATTAATAATAGAAAATTTTGTGCGCATAATTGTTAATTCAGAATGTGAAGAAACAGTTAGCTCGTTGATGGTCATGGTCCATTGTACAATCAACCGAAATACCGAAATCCTCATTGTAAGAGCACCATGCTGATGCAATAGTAACCGCAATGCATGGCACCATATGAAACAGGGTATCTGAAATTCTGATTTTTAGTATATTTATAGACCTTTGCAAGCTGAATCTGTGTGCAAGCATAGCCTTTGCCGTTTAGGAATGAATACGATATTCTGGCGCTGGAATGATATAAGTTGTCTGTGTAAAAGGGGAGTTGTCTAGTTGTTGAACTTGGAAGTTTAGAATCAATACACCATCTACGGAAGTGATGTGTTAATTGATTGCTCTAGGTTCCTTAAACTAAGAAGGGAAAGAAAATGATGAAGGAAATGAGAAAGCAGACATGGACGAGGTGAGAGAGAGAGAGTGAGAGCTCAAAGCTCCTTCAAAGTGTCTTTCCGGCTTTTTATGTGTCAAACATAGAAACCTTGGTACTG
This sequence comes from Euryodendron excelsum, assembly GCA_033060915.1. Lineage (NCBI taxonomy): Eukaryota > Viridiplantae > Streptophyta > Magnoliopsida > Ericales > Pentaphylacaceae > Euryodendron > Euryodendron excelsum. Next base: position 51,159,890 of record CM065379.1, on the reverse strand, counting down.
TGGGTGGTTCTAGCGTTTCAGAATGAAGGACCAAATGCATCATAAACTAAAAAAACTTTTGAAAATCCATTAAAGGCTGTTAAGATTTGTTGTGCTATAGGATATGGCAATCTATAACCTTGTGATTCAGGCTTAATAGTATTTAGCGACAGTGTCCAACTAGAGATGAAGCATACTTTCCGAATAGATTCTTAACTACTGTCCTTTATGTATGGGAATTGAATAGTTCATCTTTTATCATCCTTGTATGCACATGCATTGATCTTGCAATATAATTTGTATTTAATGTTGCTCATAAAATTTGACTCAAAACTTTCTGGTGGCAAAATTATGGCTAATTTTTTAGACATAATTAGGGTTTTCTGGAAAGTAAGGCATATCCCTTGCTGGAAGGGTGTACTTCATTTCTGTTGGACTGGTTGATTGAAGGCCAGGGAGAATACCTTGAAACCAACCCATCAACCTCTCCTGAACATGATTTTATTGCTCCTGATGGCAAGCTTGCTAGTGTGAGTTACTCATCAACCATGGATATGGCAATCATAAGAGAAGTTTTCTCTGCAGTTGTTAGTGCCGCTGAGGTAAAGCTCCTATTCTGAATCAGCAAAAAATTCCTAGTTTTTTATTCTTTTTTTTTTTTTGTTCTCATTAGCTGTTTTTATGTTTTTTTCACTAATGGCTTTACAGAAAAGAATTGTTAACAGGTGTTGGGCAAAAGTATAGATGATCTGATCAAAAGAGTTCGTAAAGCTCAACCACGACTTTATCCAACAAAAATTGCTAGGGATGGATCCATTATGGAATGGGTATGGAAAAAACTTGAATTTAAATTTCCAAGATTTTGCACTTTTGGTGCTTTGAAGAAGATTGTCTTGTGTAATTGTCGAGAAAATTACAGAATTTGCTGGCTTTTATTCTAAGATGAGAAATAAGAAACCTATTTGTCTGTCATCGCAGGCCCAAGATTTTGAGGACCCAGAGGTGCATCATCGGCATCTATCACACCTGTTTGGCTTGTTTCCAGGGCACACAATAACTCCTGAGAAAACTCCTGACCTATGTAAAGCTGCTGCTTATACCCTCTTCAAAAGAGGTTTGTGTGTAAAATATGAGTAGGTATATAGTTTCTGTCTTGCTGTGGTGGGTTGACCGTGCCTGCCAAACTGAATTTATATGTATGGTTCAATGTTATCTGTATTGTTCGTATTCAGAGTTATTCAACAAAGCTTTTTTCTGAAAGAAGAAAAAGGGTTACCACAAGTTATGATTGAAGAGAGTTAAATGATGTCCTCCTTTAATTAAAAAGATCTTTGCATACATGCAAGTGTTTATACTCAAATAAATAAATAAAAAAGCTCTTTGCTAAAGCTGTATGTGTTTACGTTGGTTCAGAGCTCCTTCACACTTAGAACCTAGCCAGGGAATTCTTTATGATACTAAGATCACTATTTTCGGGCAATTAGTGACCACTATCTATAGACTGAATAAGATATACATATATAAACATGCATTACATGGCTCTGACCATTTTTTTTTCTTTTAACTTCATTTTGTCAACCGAGATCCTTATAATTCTGATATACATTTTATGAAGAGTGATACTCGGCAATTGATACACACTGGTTCAAAATTTTCATCTCTTGAAACAGGGGAGGAGGGTCCAGGATGGTCAACCACATGGAAAACTGCTCTATGGGCACGTCTTCACAACAGCCAGCATGCATATAGGATGGTCAAGCGTTTGTTCAACTTGGTGGATCCTGATCATGAAATCAGTTTTGAAGGCGGACTTTACAGTAACCTCTTCGCTGCACACCCCCCTTTCCAAATTGATGCCAACTTTGGGTAAGCAGCATTTCTGTGTATGTATCAACTGGTGTCTCTGCAAGCCTCTATCGAATAATAGATATATGTACTTTTGCATTAAATGTGTGTTTGAAAGTGTCTCTTTTGTCACATTATTTTTAAAAAACTTATAGATTGTTGATTGATAGAGCGGCTAAATTTGTAGTTGTTGGTGTCAGCTTTTCTGCAGCAGTAGCAGAAATGCTTGTCCAGAGCACCATGAAGGACCTCTACTTACTTCCAGCTCTGCCTCGAGATAAATGGGCAAATGGTTGTGTTAAAGGATTGAAGGCGCGGGGTGGTGTGACAGTCAACATCTGCTGGAATGAAGGAGATCTTCATGAAGTTGGTCTTTGGTCTATGAATTACAACTCTATTGAAAGATTACATTATAGAGGAATTATAGTCCCGGTGAAAATGTCATATGGCAAAGTTTACACATTTAATGAACAGTTAAAATGCGTGAAGACATCCTCTCTGTCGGAAGCTGCTTTTCTCTGAACTCTCAGGTCAGCTTGATATTACAAAGAGCATTATTTTCTTATTTGCTATTGAACATGCAATAAACTCATTTAACCTGATTAAAATTTTCTCTGGAAAATTATAGAAATCGCTTCAAAATTCAACAGATTGTGGGTTTCTTTTTGTTATTATATGTCATGGCGGAAAAGGTGCACTATTATTTCAAATAGTGTTTTGCTTCTTTCATGTTTGTAATCGACAGAAGAAGAATAGAGAAAAAGAGCAAAACTTTAGCTGATTTATGCTTTTTGCTGAAGGTTTATACATTATCAATTGGCACTGTGAGAATGATTGCATTTTCAACATAAGAAAAGGACTGAAAATAAAAAGGAAAGAAAGAAATGGTGTGTGTTTTTAAGATACAAGCTTTCTACTTTTCTAGCATGAAAAAATGACAATATTTCCTTGTTTTTCTTTTGTTTTTGTTTTTTGTAGTTCAAGTGGATGGAGCAAAGGGAGGTGTGAAGACTGGGTAAAGAATTAAAATTGCAGGGCAAATATGGTGTATATGCAATGGGTAGGTTCATCTAATGCTTGTGCAAGAATAATAGTTAAAAAAAATTGTGAAGAGCAAAGTGCATCTCTCTTTTTACTTCCTTCAACAACTTTTTATTTGATTAAATTAGATGCACAGTGCATTTATCCATTCATACCAAATGTTAAGTTAATCAAATGTAAAATGGTTCTATTTAGCAAGTTCATCAATCTTGTAGACAAGAATCCAAAATGTTTGGGCCATAGGTACTGGAAAGCGCACTTCAGAGTAGGATAAGGAACTCTTTCGAATTTTTCATGTTTGAAAATTCTGAAAAAATATTTTGAGAGGGTGTTTGGACTCATATTATTTAGTAACTTATAGTTTTTTTGAATTGTATTTGACTTATTATAAAATAAAATAAAAAAGGCTTAAAAAAGCTAGTTATATCGAATGTTATTTTTTGAAAATGTCATTTAAAAAAATAATTTTTAAAATTAGCTTATAGTTTATAACTTATAAACTACTTGTCCAAATACTCCTAACACTTTGAGATATTTAACATAAATTTTTCAAAAAAAAAAAAGAAGGAAAACTAAACAGAGGTTTGGCGGAAATCATTGAAATAAAGTTTCGAGGGTGAAAGATGAAATTGTTGGCCCAAGAAGGCAACTCAAGAAGGGGGGTGAATTGGGTTTTATAGAATTTATATCAAATATTACAACTAAAAACAGTTTATGTATTTCAACAACAATTAATCAAAATATATATATCAAGCAAGTGAAATATATATCGATGTATATATTTATGCAAGCATGTATAGTGAGCAGATAAGCAAAACAGAGCAAAAAAATAAGTGCACCAGATTTATAGAGGTTCGGCCAACCTTGCCTATGTCATCTCTTTTTCGATCCTCACGAAGGTGTTTCACTATGTAACACTCTTTACATAGCTACTGGTTTTGCCACAAGTGTCCAACTCACTCTTACAAAAGTTTCTTCACAAGCTTTCAAAACCCAAGAGATTTTGTCCAAGCTTCTCTCAAACTTACAAGTGATTTTGTTCAAGTTTCACTGAAACTTACAAGTGTTTTTAACCTAAGAACACTCAAACTTTCAGGTTTACAAACCCACCCAAGTGAAATGAATACAGGTTATATAATGAATAACTCTCCTAATGAGTATATGAACAAATATAGCTCAATGAATAATCTTAAACACTCAGCAAAAATATGCGGCAGTTAAACCACATGAGATTTTCAGTTTCAAGCTCTTAATACCAATGATATAATTGCTCTCATCATTATTATAGAAGCTGTAGATATCTTGTATTTAAAGATATGGATCGATTCTAGCCGTTGGAGAAGTATGAGAGAAGTTTTAGTGGTAGATTGCCTCATAACGCCTGTCAGAAATATAGCTGTTACTGTCGGGGGTCGACTCTTTTTACAATAAGTTGACTTTTTTTGCAGTCTGCTTCAGGATTTTACCTTCAGGAGTTGACTCATGACTTAAAAGAGTCGACTCTTTTGGTCAGAATCTGCAGACTCAACTCTTTGTCCCAATGAGTCAACTCTTTTAAGCAGTCTTCAAAATATTTAGGCTCTGTTGAAACGAGTCGACTCCTGAATGATGAGGGGTCGACTCTTTTGAGTCTCCAGCAGATTTTCAAGGCTCTGTTTGAAAGAGTTGACTCATGAAACTTGAGGAGTCGACTCTTTTTACCAAAAAGGTTGTTTTTGCAGCTTTTATCCAATCTTCTCCAAAGTTTTCAATCTTTTCAAGGATCATCCAAATAGGCTTTTTAAAGCTTGCAAATACTTCTTTAAAGCTTGACGACTCTAAGAATATCTTTAATCCATTATAGATGGATTAACTCTATTTTAATTACTTATAAAGCTCTTCAATCATCATTACTTCATCCATTGATCCAAGTCTTTTTCAAGATCTTCAAAAGAGCTTCCAAGACTTAAAATCCTCATTTCTTCAACTGATTTCTATCCTTCTTTAAACATCTTCATTTCTAGATTTCTTCTAGGATTCTTTAATCAATATAACTTCTCCATAGACTTCAACAAATTTTTCAAGAAAGCTTTTCTAGTCTTGTGATTTCTTTCATGTCTTCAAGACATTTTCAAATCTTCCAAGAAAGCTTCTGTATCTTTGAGTTGGTCTCTTCTTCTTTGTCATCCATCATCTTTGAAATTTTTTCATTCTCTAAAAGATCACCACTTGTTGAATATGCCATTTCTTCATGCTTATCAATATTCAATCCAATATTTTCATCATCTTGAGATTCCTTTATCTTCTTATAATATCAGCTTTGTAGAATACGCCATTTCATCATGCTTTTCACTCTTCGTTTTTATCTTTGCATCACAAATCCTCCATTATGATAAACTTCAAGTCAAGATCTAATTAATAATTAATCTGTACACTAAGTAGAATTATTAGATCATTAAACCATATTTTGTTATCATCAAAATCAAGGCATTAAGTCATCAATCTCTCCCTTTTTGATGATGACAAAATCTTAAAAATATATGCAATTAATATCAATATGAAGCATAAGGATTAATATGTATGAGAAGCATGGGGATTCAAATTCCGAATTCTTTTCTTCCCCTTTCTCATATATATTTTTCATAAAGTATTTCTCCCCCTTTTTGTTAATCATATAAAAAGGAATGCAAATTTAGAATGGAGAAGATTGATTTATAATTCATATTTTAAGAAAAAATTTATCCCCCTTAATGAATGAGTGCTCTTTGATATGCCATACAAAGAAACCTTTATGAGTATAGACAATATGCTCAAAATTCTAAGAAGATCAATAATTTGCACTATCAGAAAAATGGAGAGAAAGCGAGATTTTCATACCAAGCATTTGCTCCCCCTTACTTTTGTACTTTGTGCTTTAGAGTAGTGTTTAGATTTAATCAAAGCAATCAACAAACATGTGCTCCAGATTATGTTTCAGATTCAGGGTCAAGTAAACTCGAACTTAGATGGTCAAGACATGTATGCATTTGGAAGTTCATAATGCTTTATTCATTTCGTTGGATGCTTCATTGCTTATGCTCCATTGCATTAGGTTCATGCTCCCCTTTCGCATCAAACAAAGGCTTCCCCTTCCTTTTGCAGTTGATGCCTCTTTGCAATATAACACAGTTGCACTCAACTAGTATCATATAATGAATACTAAAGAGTAATATGTTTTGCATGTTAGTTTCACTCAGTAATGCATTGAGGAGTGAGTGTTAAGGAGTGTTTTCTCCTCCTTTTAATCTTTTTGAGAATAATTTCTCCCTTTTTTTGTCAAATCCTCAAAAAGAGGAGTAATAGTTGGAGAAAAGTAGACAAGTACAATAGCAAAAAAAAAAAAAGAGTAAAATGATGCTTATGAGGAGGACATTGATTAAGGCAGTTAAAACAATCACTCATTCAACATTCACAAATACAATAGCAATATTAAAGCAGTTAAAGCAATCACTCATTCAACATTCACAAATAAAATAGCAATGTTAAGACAATGAGATCCAAAACACATAATTCATGTATGAAGAAATTTTTAAGAGAGTTTAACAAAAAGAACCATCCACAAAATATTACATATTGCTTAGAAGATGACTTGTTCAAAAACAGAAAATAGAAAGTTCAGAGGCAGAGGTTTTCATTTTCTTTTGGGAGAAGGGGTTTGAGAAAGATCAACTGGATCATCAACAGTGTTTGAAAGTTTGTTGCTTGAAGGTCTTTGTCTTAGGCCATATTTGTGAGATGCAACAGAAGGCTTTGAAGGAGTCTGGTCAGAGGGATTAAAGGGGCCTACTGGTGATGGCTGAGAAGAGGTATGCTCCATTCCACTAGATCTTTCCAACTCATTTATACTAGAATTCTCTTCTGCAAATTCTGCTGCAGAAGGTAAGAGAGGCTGGTATTGATCTCCAACCAGCTTCTTCATATATTTACCAATATGCTCGGTGGAAAGAGCAATGTCATTGGCAACTTTCTCCCTTATTTTGTTTCCTTCAGACACAAAGGCCTTGCTCAATTCCCTCACCTTCTTCTCAACAAAGAATAATCTAGTAGTCCCATTATCAATTTTCTTGTCTAACTTGGTGAACTTCTCTTCTTGATGCCTCTTCAAATCTCTTACCATGTTCATCAAAATAGACAAATTCACAGATTGACCACTTGGAATAATGCTCATTGGGAAGAGTTCCCTTAGAACACTAGAAGGTGCAGGTCTAAAGGGTTCACCACTCTCTGGTATAGCACTGGAAGGTTCACCTCTTTCAGTAGATTCAATTCTAGGAGTCCCACTATCAATGTGTTTCTCCTTTCTAGGGGTCCAGGACTTGCTTTATGGGTTGAAGTGATAGCCCATTCTTGACAAAATTTTCTGATTATACTCATCAGAATTTAGATTAGGGGTTCTCTGCTTCTCACCCCTTAAGTCTATGTTGAAGTGCTTGAAAACTTTGGTCAAGAGAATCCCATAGGGTACGCTAACTTTGGTTCTTGAAGCCTTAACAATATGCTCTAGGATGAATTCAGGCAAATCCATTTTGGTTTCTGTCAAATAAGCCCAAAGGAAAAACAATTCCCTTTCAGTGATATAGTCAAACTTGCCACCTTTAGGAATGAGAATGTGACAGATAAAATGATGCACCAATCTCAATTTCAAAGACAACTCATTGGCTATGGGTTGGAATGAATCATCAGTAATCTCCCTTCCCAATAGGGCAGACAATGCAGTTTTTCTACTAACATCTTTCTTGTCCACTTGCCCACCACTACCAATTCTCAAAATCTGGCAAATCACTCCTTTAGTGAGTGTAATGGTTTCTCCATTCATATAACTAATCACATTGACATCCCCATCTTCCTTTTCTACATGGGCATAGAATTATCCCACAATTTCAGGGTATACATCATCTTTTAACAGGGTGATGGATTTCAAACCAAGAGTTTCAAATTTAGGTTCAAATACAAACTTTTCTTTGGCAAAGAATGCATAATCTATCCATCTTCCATTTAAAATAACTCTAGAAGAGAAGATTTTCTCATACTTATCTTGATTGGATTTCTTCTTAAAGTAAATGGTGTTGTCGAGAAATTCATCTTCCTCCTCTTCAATTTGCTTTCCTTTTCTCCTTTTTGAAAGCCTGGAAGACTTCCCTGTTGTCATTCTCTTCGTTCCTCTTTTGGATTTAGGAGTCGGCTCTTTTAGGGTATTCTTGCCCTTCTTTGATGAAGCAGATTTTGGAGCCATGGAAGGTTGAAAATGGTGGTTAAAGGAAGTTAGGAAATCTATAGGATGATCCAATATAGATTAGGTAAGGATTGAGAGAGAGTTTTTCGGTGGTTGGAAGTGGAGGTGGCGGTTGATCATGAGAGAAAAGAGAGAAAACAAAAGTTTTGAAATGATTCGAATAAAACAGAGGTTTTACAATTTTAAAGCAATTTTGGCTTAAATGAGTCAACTCATGGCTTAAAAGGGTTGACTCTTTTGAGCGAAGAAAGCTTTCTGAGTTCTCTATTCAAATGAGTCGACTCTCTGGGCAAGAGGGGTCGACTATTTTCAATAGAGGATTTCTGGGGCTGATTCCAGAGTCCAGGGGTTGACTCTTTTGAGGCATGAGTCGACTTTTTTCCTCCAGAAATACAAAAATGTGATTTTAAAAGTTATGAAATGCATTAAACAAGTTTATAATCAATTTTAAAGGTTCATATGCATTTATTAAACATATATAAACATTTAAGCATTCAAGATAAAGGATTGCTCATCCCTAATTCTCTTCTACTCATACAAAATCTATCTTCATTTAAAGGTTTTGTGAATATATTAGCAAGTTGATGCTCAGTACTCACAAAATCAAGCAAGATATCACACTTTTGCATATGATCACGAATAAAATGATGTGTAATCTCAATGTGCTTTGTGCGAGAGTGTTGCATAGGATTTTTGGTTAGATTGATGGCACTTATGCTATCACATCTAATCAGAATACGTCCAAATGTTAAACCAAAATCCTCCAGTTGATGTTTTATCCAAAGCACTTGTACACAACAACTTCCTGCTGCAATATACTTAGTCTCAGCTGTAGAAAGGGCAACTGAGTTTTGTTTCTTATTAAACCATGAAACAAGCATATTTCCAAGAAATTGACAAGAGCCACTAGTGTTCTTTCTATCAATCTTACTACCAGCATAATCAACATCTAAATAACCAATTAAGTTCAAAGATGTGCCTTTAGGATACCAAAATCCAAGATTAGATGTGTGCTTAAGGAATCTAAATATTCGTTTAACAGCAACAACATGTGATTCCTTAGGATTAGATTGAAAGCAAGCACACAAACATACACTAAACATAATATCAGGCTTACTGACAGTTAAGTAAAGTAGTGAGCCTATCATACTTTTATATAGCTTGGTATTTATCGAAATACCTTTCTCATCACTGTCAAGCTTTGTTAAAGTATTCATATGAGTGCTCAATAGTTTTGCATCTTCCAGTCCATACTTTTTGAGTAGATCTTTAATGTATTTAGCTTGGTTAATGAAAATTTTTTCCTTTGATTGATTGATTTGAAATTCAAGGAAGTAATTGAGCTCACCCATCATGCTCATCTCAAACTCACCCTGCATACACTTAGCAAATTCCTTGCAAAGCTTTTCATTAGTAGAGCTAAATATAATATCATCAACATAAATTTGCACGAGTAACATATCATGATCTTTAACTTTTATAAAAAGAGTTGTGTTAACTTTTCCTCTCGTAAATTCATTTTCAGTCAAAAATTTACTTAGCCTTTCATACCAGGCCCTTGGGGCTTGCTTTAAACCATATAAAGCTTTAGTAAGTTTGAAAACATAATTTGGAAATAAAGGATTTTCAAAACCAAGAGGTTGTTCAACATACACCTCTTTAGATATAAAACCATTAAAAAATGCACTTTGCACATCCATTTGATAAAGTTTGAAATACTTGAAACATGAAAATGCAAGTAACATTCTAATAGCTTTTAATCTAGCCACAGGTGCACAGGTTTCATCAAAATCAATTTCTTCTTCTTGACTATAGCCTTGAGCTACAAATCTTGCTTTGTTTTTAACAACAGTTCCGGATTCATCCATCTTGTTTCTGAACACCCATTTGGTTCCAATTATAGGATGATCTTTAGGTCTAGGAACAAGATTCCAAATCTCATTCCTTTCAAATTGGTTTAACTCTTCTTGCATGGCCATAATCCATGATTCATCATTTTTAGAATCTTAAAAACATTTTGGTTCTATTTGTGAAACAAAAGCAAGATGATTACATACATTTCTAAGAGATTATCGTGTTCTTACCCCTTGTGATGGATCACCTAGTATTTGCTTTGTTGGATGGTTGTGGACAAATTTTCATTCCTTTAGCAGTTCTTCATTCTCATCTTGTTGGCTTGAAGAGTCATCTTGATTTTCTTTTTCATGTGGTGAAGCTTTACTTTGAGTTGGATTGATGTTCAAAGTATCCAAGTTCTTCTCCACGTCATCTATATCATCATTCACAGTCTTTCTAGATAAAGAGTTTAGTTCATCGAAGGTAGCATGAATTGATTCTTCAACAACTAAAGTTTTCTTATTGTAAACTCTATAGGCCTTGCTATGTGAGGAATATCCTAGAAAGACAGCTTCATCAGATTTTGCATCAAATTTACCAAGGTTATCCTTATTATTATTCAACACAAAACATTTGCATCCAAAAATTCTAAAATATGAAACATTTGGTTTCTTGTTTTTCCAAAGCTCATCTGGGGTTTTATTTAAAAATTTTCTTACCAAAACTCTGGTTAACACAGGAAGCTGTGTTAACAACTTCAGCCCAAAAATATTTTGGCAAATTGTTTTCACAAAGTATTGTTCTCCCTATTTCTTCTGAAGTTCTGTTTTTTCTCTCAACAACTCCATTTTGTTAAGGAGTTCTAGGTGCTGAAAAATTGTGTTCAAAATCATTTTCATCGCAATATGTTTCAAAAGGTTTGCAATCAAACTCACCACCATGGTCAGTCCTAATTGCTGTGATTGTAAATCCTTTTTCATTTTGAACCTTTTTACAAAACTTGGTGAAGAAAACAATTGTTTCATCTTTATGAGCTAGAAAGAATGCTCATGTAAATCTTGAGTAATCATCAATAATGACAAGAGTATATTGTTTACCAGCTAAACTTAGAGTTCTAGTTGGTCAAAACAAATCAATATGCAATAGTTGAAGTGGTCTAGAAGTAGAGAGCATGTTTGTGGATTTAAAAGAAACTCTGGTTTGCTTTCCTATTTGACATGCATCACAAGCTTTGTCTTTTTCAAAATTGAGTTTGGGAAGACCATTTACTAACTCATTTTTCAAAATTTTTGAAAGAATGCTCATACTAATATGACCAAGCCTTCTATGCCACAACCAACTATCCTCTTTGTTCACGGCAGCAAGGCATTTGATTTTACAAGAAGATAATTCATTTAAATTGAAAGTGTAAATATTACCTTGTCTATGATCAGTCAATATGATCTTGTTATCATTTATGTTTACTACATTACATTTAGAAGATTCAAACACTACTTTGCAACCTTTATCACACAATTGACTAATGCTCAACAGGTTGTGTTTAAGTCCTTTAATAAGTAAAACATTCTCAATAGAGGTTGAAGAATTTTTACCAATACTACCTATACCGATGATTTTGCCTTTGCTATTATCTCCAAAAGTAACCAACTCTTCATCCTTTGGTGTGAGAGAACTGAATTAAGTTTCATCTCCAGTCATATGTCTCGAACAACCACTGTCCAAGTATCATTGATCCGTTTTGGAGTTAGCTTGAAGACATACCTACAAAACAAGCAACTCAACCTTTGACCTTTAGTACCCAAATCATCTTGGGTCCAGTGGGATTAGTCTTCAATGTTCCTTTTGGAACCCAAGCTTTCTTGAGAACATGAGATTTTTTTATAAGGAAACATTGGTTTGCAAAGTGACCTCTCTTATGACAATAAAAGCATGTGATTGTAGCCTTTGAAAACTTTTTATGTTTAAAAACATTGAAACCTATTCCAGCCTTGTCAAGAGAGCAATTTCGTTTTCCAAGCATAACATCAAGTTTATCTCTTCCATTGACACATTTAGAGAGAGATTTTTCTAAATCAGTGACTTTTTCTTTCAAAACAGAGTTTTCCTTTTTCAAAATATAATTTTCATTTTGTAACTCTTCACTTTCTTCTGTGAAAGTGGATACCATATTCTTGAGAAGATTGTTTTTGATGCCTAACTTTTTAAATTCAACAATCAAATCATCAAAAGCATCTTGCAATTCATTAAAAGAAAAATCAGAATTAGTTACCTTTATTTTTTCTTCATGTGCCATAAGACATAAGTTGGCTACTTCATGAGTTTCAGATTCATCTGAGCTTAAATCTTCACTATCACTCCATGTTGCAGCTAGAGCCCTCTTCCCTCTTTCTTTCTTTCCTTTCTTTTTCAGCTGGGGACACTCATTTCTCATGTGTCCTGGCTTTTTGCATTCGTAGCATATAATGGTAGAATTTTTGTTATTGGATTCGCCCTTTGCTTCAATCTTCTTTCCCCCTTTCCACCTTCTTTTCATGAATCTCTTAAATTTTCTTGTGATGAGAGCAAGATCTTCCTTGTCTTCTTCTTCACTTCCAGATTCATTTTCTGATGTGGTGGACTTGAATGCAACAGACTTCTTTCTCTTGTCCTCTTCTTATTGAGCATTCTATTTTCGGGTCAGCTCATAGGTCATAAGAGAGCCAAGAAATTCTTCAAGAGGTAGAGTGTTGAGGTCTTTAGCTTCTTGTATGGCTGTCACCTTTGCTTCCCATGTCTTTGGCAGTGATCTTAAAATTTTTCTCACCTGTTCACTGTTAGGTTATACTCTTTCAAGAGACTTTAAACTATTAACAATGTCAGTGAATCTAGTGAACATTTCAGTTATAGACTCATCAGATTTCATTCTAAATAGTTCATAATTATGCACAAGAATGTTAATTTTTGACTCCTTAACCTGATTGGTCCCTTCATGAGTCATTTCAAGTCTGTCCCAAATTTCTTTGGTAGATTCACAAGTGAAAATCCTATTAAACTCATTTGGGTCTAATGCACAATATAGAATGTTCATAGCTTTAACATTAGATTGCATAAGTTTCATGTTATTCTCATCCCATTCATTTTCAGGTTTAGGGATAACTTCTCTTTCAATAAACTTGCTGGGAGTTTTAAGACCATTAACAATAATCATCTATAACTCATAGTCAACAGATTGAATATAAATTTTCATTCTATTTTTCCAATAGTTGTAGTTTGTTCCATTAAACATAAGAGGTCTGTCAGTGAATTGACCCTCACCTAGAGAGCTTTCAAACATGGTTACCATGGATCAACTCTAAGGATGATAAGCCTTAAAACTAGAGTACTAGCTCTGATATCAATTGTTGGCCCGAGAAGGCAACCCAAGATGGGGGGTGAATTGGGTTTTATAGAATTTATATCAAGTATTGCAACTAAAAACAGTTTATGTATTTCAATAACAATTAATCAAAGTATAAATATCAAGCAGGTGAAGTATATGTCAATGTATATATTTATGCAAGCATGTATAGTGAGCAGATAAGCAAAACATAGCAAGAAAAGAAGTGCACTAGATTTATAGAGGTTCGGTCAACCTTGCCTATGTCCTCTTTTCTTCGATCCTCACGAAAGTATTCCACTATGTAACACTCTTTACACAGATGCTGGTTTTGCCATAAGTGCCCATCTCATTTTTATAAAAGCTTCTTCCTAAGCTTTCAAAACTCAAGAGATTTTGTCCAACCTTCTTTCCAACTTACAAGTGTTTTTACCCAAGAACACTCAAATTTACAGGTTTACAAACCCACCCAAATGAAATGAATACATGTTATATAATGGGTAACTCTCTTAATGAGTATATGAACAAATACAGCTCAATGAATAACCTTAATCACTCAGCAAAAATATGTGGCAGTTAAGGCACATGGGATTTTCAGCTTCAAGTTCTTAATACCAATGATATAATTGCTCTCATCATCATTATAGAAGTTGTAGATATCTTGTATTTAAAGATATGGATCGATTCTAGCCGTTGGAGAAGTATGGGAGAAGTTTTGGTGGCAGATTGCCCCATAACGCCTATCAGAAATATAGCCATTACTGTTGGGGGTCGACTCTTTTTACAATGAGTCTACTTTTTTTGCAGTCTGCTTCAGGATTTTACCTTCAGGAGTCGACTCATGACTTAAAAGAGTTGACTCTTTTGGTCAGAATCTGTAGACTCAACTCTTTGTCCCAATGAGTCGACTCTTTTAAGCAGTCTTCAAAATATTTAGGCTCTGTTGAAATGAGTTGACTCCTGAATGATGAGAGGTTGACTCTTTTGAGTCTCCAGCAGATTTTCAAGGTTCTGTTTGAAAGAGTTGACTCATGAAACTTGAGGAGTCGACTCTTTTTACCAAAAAGGTTGTTTTTGCAGTTTTTATCCAATCTTTTCCAAAGTCTCCAATCTTTTCAAGGATCATTCAAATAGGCTTTTTAAAGCTTGCAAATACTTCTTCAAGGCTTGACGACTCCAATAATATCTTTAATCCATTCTAGATGGATTAACTCCATTTTAATTATTTATAAAGCTCTTCAATCATCATTACTTCATCCATTGATCCAAGTCTTTTTCAAGATCTTCAAGAGAGCTTTCAAGACTTAAAATCCTTATTTCTTCAAGTGATTTCTATCCTTCTTTGAACATCTTCATTTCTAGATTTCTTCTAGGATTCTTCAATCAATATAACTTCTCCATAGACTTCAACAAATTTTCCAAAAAAGCTTTTCTACTCTTGTAATTTCTTTCATGTCTTCAAGACATCTTCAAATCTTTCAAGAAAGCTTCCATATCTTTAAGTTGGTCTCTTCTTCTTTGTTATCCATCACCTTTGAAATTTCTTCATTCTCTAAAAGATTACCACTTGTTAAATATGTCATTCCTTCATGCTTATCAATCTTTAATCTAAGATTTTTATCATTTTGAGATTTCTTTATCTTCTTATAATATCAACTTTGCAGAATACGCTATCTCATCATGCTTTCACTCTTCATTCTTATCTTTGCATCACAAATCCTCTATTATGATAAACTTCAAGTCAAGATATAATTAATAATTAATCTGCATACTAAGTAGAATTATTAGATCATTAAATCATGTTTTGTTATCATCAAAATCAAGATATTGAGTCAACAGAAATCACGACTGTTAAAGATCATGATTCATAATATGCACGCACCTACCAAAAACAGAAAAAATTATTCAATGTTACTGTCATATTAGATCATCATACTTATGTGATTTAACGGTTTATTCATGCAATATTATGTGTAGAGAGAGATAATACTTTTTCGATATTATAACAATTATTTTAGCTGTTTGATGGTTTTTTAAATTTAAAATTCGTATATAATGTCACACGTGTCAAAATTTAAATGAAATGCCACATCACATAAGTAATGTGACAATCATTCTAGATAATTACTCAGAAAATAAATAATAATGATATACAAACAAAAAATTTATACAAAATTTTTATAAAATCATACATAGTATAACAAAACACCAATCATAATGATTATAAATTATAAAATTACCATTATCACATTTTTCTGTGAGATTTTAGGTAAGGTTAGTAATTTTCAAACAGATTATTCTTTGATGGGCATCGCGATAGTCATTGAATCGAACAGATCAGACGAGCGTAACGCATCAACCCTCCAACACCCCTTCCACACACAAGTACTCTTCACCATTTCGTTCACGCTTCTCTGCTTCTCTATCAAAACCCAACTGCAGAGCAGAGACAGAGAAAGAGAGAGAGTTAGATAATGGCTTGGCGTGGTTCGCTTACTAGATCGCTGTTCTCCACCGCTAGGTCTTCTACCATCCGCACATCTGCGCCGCTCCCCCGCCTCCGTTCACCTACGTTCGCCGCCCCTCGCCTCCAATCTCGCCGCCTCTCCTACGCCAATCCCAGGTACTAGAGAAGAAGCTGCATTTTTCTTACGTTTTCTCAGCAACCAAGCGGTTAAAGTTTTATAGGGTTTTTGGTTAGAATTCATTGTGGTCTCCTTAGTGTTTTTGTTGCTTCTAATACGATTTTATAGGAATTTGGGAGAATTGGGATGCGTGCAATCCCTTTTGCCATTGCATAGCGTGGTCGCCGGAACTCGCCTGACATCGCACCTGGCTGTCAGCGCGCGGGCTTGCTGCGAGCTGTCTCACGGTACCTTCTGCCGTACTTGTCGGGATCGCTAGTAGTCTCTTTGTGAGTCTTACTGTTTCTAGGACAAAATATAAATTGGAGAAAACAAAAATATTTTTGTTAATTTCCATCATTCACTGATCCTCCATATAATTTCATTTCTGATGGTTCAGTGTTAGTTCATTGCGTTGATTTGATTGATGAAATGAGGGGTGGTCTGGTAAAGTGTTTGTTAGTTTGTTGATTTTGGTGAATGAGAAAGGAACTGGGATTGGGATTGATAGGGAGGAATGTAGATGACGGGTGATCCACGGCGCTCTCAGTGATCAAAAGGCTGGATGATGATACCGCATTCTAGGTTGTTATTGTTATTCCTTTTTCATTTTCTCTCTTACATAAATATAGTTGAAGTTGTTAATGTTATATGCCTCAATAGAAACACTAGAATAAAAGAGAAGTTTGTGACAAAGTTTCATTTGGCAAACTTGTGCGTACACTATAGTTACTAATCAATTATGCTTCTTTTTCCCTTTCTTTTTATGAATCCTCACACTTGCTAGTAGTGGACCAAGTTATTTTGTTTGGTTCTATGCGTCGCAATTGAATTTCAATGATTTACATATAGTTATTTTCAACAATCAGCAATTAAATAACCTTAGCTCAATGTTGTCTTGATCACCAAATGCGGTGATGCCATGAGTTCAATCAATACATTTCAAATGAATTTCAATACAAATCTAACCTTGTATGATACTAGACATATTTTTTATTGGAAGTTTGAAAGAGCATTGATATATAATGTGTTTGAATGGAGTGATTTCTTTAAGATGGTATATAAGCCATGGCATTGAATTTTTGATCATGTGAAAATTGGATGCAAGGTAGCATGGAGTAGGCGAGTTTGTGCAGTACTTGCCAAATGATGCTTTGACCTTGGTAATATGCCCTTCCCTAATAGTGAGAATGGAGGTCTAAATGTTCCTTTGGAGATTGGAAGTAAACAATTTATGTAGATGAATTGATCGATGCAGATGGGGATTGGATTTGTGTTGGTGCATCTATCAGAAAAAAAGATAGAAAAGCAAGACAATCTCTCTATTAATTGGAAAAGAAGAGGGTGATTACGCAGAGAAAGGAGAAAGAAAAGAAAATTCCATTTGAGAGTATTGCCATCATCATCATTCTTCTTTCAATGTAGGCCTTGTACGAATTATCCTAACCTTTTATAGTGACATGTGTCACAATCCCACATTGAATAAGAGGAGGGAGGTCTGGATCATATAAGGGGGGTAGGCAGCGCCATCTAATAACTTAGGCTTTTGGGTTAGATGGCAAGCGCCCGACCCATGACAAGTGGTATCAGAGCAGCTCAACTTCTAATCCGATTCTACACCAAGCGCTCAGGTAGAGTAGACAGAGTGGTTTGACCTGCGACGAGGGCTTCACGGATTCGAGTGGGGGAGTATGTCACAATCCCACATCAGATAGGAAGAGGGAGGTCTTGGGCCATATAAGGAGTGTAGGCAGCACTACCTAATAGCTTAGGCTTTTGGGTTGGATGGCAAGCGCCCGGCCCGTGACACGTCTGTTATATTTGCTTAAAAAGGTTAATAAAAAATTTTGCATTATTTTGTCTTGCTTCAAAAGACAAAAGAAAACTATATCCTTGATATTTGCCTAGATATTGGATTGTTTAAGACCCACATTGTCATTTTTGTGGTCTTTTTGGTGTCCTCATCTACAGGAGTTTACCTCAATCTTGATGCTGAGGGAAGTAGATGGCATTTTGTATCACTGTTTCATTGGTGTCTTGGCTTGTAGATCATGTCCAAACTGTACATCTTTACATTACTTATGTGTAGTAAAACCAACAATATCCATATAATGTTGGTGAATGCTTCCTTGAAGATGTTGATCTTGGGAGTGGTTTTTTCATTCATCCTGATCCTCCTTGATATTTTGTTCATATGTTGTCATCTAAATTGTCTTGCTGACCACGTATCTTGAGCGACTTAATTTGCAAGCTTGAATGGGATTCTTGGTTGGTTATAGGATATTTGAGTCTCTCTCTCTCTCTCTCTCTCTCTCTCGATACGACCATTCCTTTTCTTTGGGTACATAGGAGGGCCTAATACGACCATTTCAATGCCATGTTTTGGCATATTAACTCAGAACTGACACAGTTTGCAACATTGTTGTATCATTGCAGGCACTTGAACAGACTTCAGATCAGCACAGTGAGTGCTACGGTATTTGGGGCAGTCATAACAAGTAGGTGTATCCAGTTGGAACTTTGCCTTAAGAGTAGGAAAGACTAATAATCTACGTTTTCTGTCTGTTTAATCTGGGAATGAACTTGAAATCTCCTAGCTTTTGGGACAATCTTATAGATGAAGGTGGGGCAATGCTAAAGCCTTCACTGTGATGGTAATTCATACTTGACGCATATCTACAGCTCGTGATTTGTAATGCTCTTGTTGCTTTTGATTGTTAAATCTACATCTCTTTTAGCCTTGTTCTTGTTGGATTGAATATCAAGTTTCATTTATTTGTGTCTTCATTTGAAGCCCAAGCTGATCTACTAGTTCAAGTTCTCTTGTTTTGTTCCTACAATTTCTTTATAAAAAAAAAGCATGAGTAAATGATGATTGCTAGCTAAATGCTTCTATAAAGAGAGGAAGATGTCCACTTTGTTGAATGATGCAATAACCAAATGGAAATGCACGTCATCTTGCTGTAGCTCAAAGTCATTGAAACTAGCTTTATCAAAAGATATTTTTTTCATTCTAATGTTCATGTATTTGGGCACAAATTGTACTCTTCATTTAGATATTCATCAGTAAGTGCTTGTACTGTGCATTTAGATATTCATTAGTAAGTGCTTGTACTGTGCATTTAGATATTCACTAGTAAGTGCCTGTTACTGTTTCTTTGGTTGGTTTTCTTATCCTCATGTTTGGACTTGATAAAAACTCCACATGAAAGTCATTAGACTGAACATTGTTAAGCCTTATGATGGATCAATAAGAAAAATATAAGTTTGAGCTTGTTTAGGAGATCGTCTGTGAGACTGTGACAGTTATTGGACATACTCAAAAGCACATTTCATGATTTTGTAGTCTTAATATTAGTTAGCACACCACTGGAACCTCCACTTCGTTAATTTCTCACACTTGTTGACCTCTTTGTAGCAACTTATATTTTCCAAAAATGGTTTGGCAATCTTCACGGGATTTGTTTTTTTCATTTGTTGTGTTTTTTTTTTGGACATTGGAGGGCAAGCAAGCCCAGTGAGAAGTTTATACGGAAGTCCAGCCAAAGCCGGCGTTAAGACCAAGATTTGCAAGCTCACAAGTGTTCTGTGCGCATCAAGTGGCTTATCAGTAAGTGGTTTTTCTTCCTAGGCGATTACAATACATGGTCCTAGCCATCTGAGGAGGAGATAAGCAAATAGCAATTGGATTGGGATGGTTTAGAAAAAATTTCCACATTATCTGATGATAGTGAAAGAATGTGGTGTTCATACTTCATACATCATCCATACTTAGATACCCTAGTTTTTTGGGGCCACTTGCAAATTCTTTAATTATCTCAGTATTGTGGAAAACCTAGTGGCTAATGGAGAACCGATCCCAGGAAAAAGGGAAGTGAACCTAAGTAACTTAAAAAGACTTCTTTGGCCAGGGTGGTCCCATTCTTTGATGCTGGCAATGTTTTTGGTTGGGAGGGGTAGTCAATAATCTTTAGGAGGAGGGGATGGAAGATTTCTTTTGGACTGTGACCTTTGTTACTGTACGAGAACTGAAAGAGTTCTCCTTCTAGGCAACACTTCAAAAGGAATCTCTCTCTCTCTCTCTCTCTCTCTCTCTCATATTTAAGTACAATGCATGTAGATAGTAAAATCGATCCGCAGTCATGCATTATAGGTACCCCCGAGGGGACATCCTGGGTTTGGGTTAACGCAAGGCTCAGATTCGAGCCAAGGTTGTCTTAGAAAAAAGCTTATGAATGACGTTTATATGTACCAAATATGTTTTTTTCTATATTGGAGGGCTAAAGTCTTAGAATAGGAGGAGGGTGCATGACCTCAATTATGAGTGGGGAGGCCACTACTACTTGGGCCAACCTATATCAAATATGTTATTATCATCATACGCACCAAACGCGATGGAGTAAAATAAGGGGTAAAAGAAAGAGAAAAGAAAAGGAGTTCTTCGGCTTTTATTGTGTTGAAATAAACAGCTCTTTCTCTCACAGTCACAATTGCGATCCTAAAGCTACTTTCAAGATTCTTATATCCGTTACCCTTTTCTTCTCTACCCAGTTTATTTATAGGTGAAAATACTTTGATCCTGATTCCTGAGGAAGGAAAAATTGGTGGGTTGCACTTCCACAGGTGTAGGTCACATATTACCTATTTGGGTAATTGTTATATAAATACAAAATTCATACTAAATTTATGTATAAAATGATATAGTCTAGTGAATGGTCTGCGGTAAAAATTAAGGCGCTTTGGACATACTCATTTGACTAGAGTTTGAAATTGTGCTTTGGACCTATTCATTCGACGAGGGCACAAAATGATATTACCTGTATAAAAAAAAATGTGAGTTTCATTTTAAAATAAAATATTTTTTATAATAATTTTTAATTACAAAAATGTTATAGTTATATTGTTTTGGTGAGATTTTACTTTGTATGTACAAAATTTATGAAAGAATAACATTTTTCTTCTTTTTTTTTTTCCCTCAATTTTTCCTTTTCTCTTCTTTTATGTGTTTTATCCTCTTATCTAGAAAATTATCTCAAAGGTCCAAGAAGATGTGTGTTGGACTTAAAAGCTGACATATCAAATAAAATCTAAAGATAATACAAGGGATATGTCTAAAGGATCAAAAATCGAATTTATGCACGGATTCCCCATCACTAGGACAAGGGTGATGAACAATCGCTGTCATCCATGCTTCCAAACGGTCGCTGCAGATCCCTCATATTTTCTATATTATATATCTATATAGGTGGAGAATTCCACCAATCTTGAAGAAGGGTTTACTCCAGTGATGCAAGAAAAATTTAACACACGAGGAGAATATTTATTCCTCAAATTTCATCAACACTACAGCATATTTAATCTGGAAAGGGGTTTGAGAGTTAACCTTCTTGTTTCCAGCAATATCAGAAATAGAATAGAAGAGATGATGGCACCCAAGAAGCAAACCATTACATTTTCTAGACCACTGGCAAATGAGCGGTCACAAACAAGTTTGACTGGGTACTTGTACTTCATGGAGTTTTCTTGTATGGGTAGAGGAAAAACTATTCGGTGTTTCTGATGCATCATGTCATCCTTCCTCAATTGTGGAAGACTCATGAAAAGTAAGGACATATGGTGCTTGAAGAGCACTGAATAATTTCTCATGGATTGAGATGATTTTTTCTTTCAGTAGTTACATTTTACTACCCTATAATTTGAGTGAAAATTAAATAATTTTTTATGATTTAAAAGCGAACACATAACTCCTCTTATATTTGAACTTTTCTGTCAAATAGATGACAAAACAAGCCATTACAAAGGCAAAATAGTTCTTTTATTTTTTACATAAATGTCAAAATAGTTCTTTTTGATGTTCTATTTTTAAAAAATAAAATGATAAAAATTTTATTGTGACAAAATCGTCTTTAATTTTAATGGTTTTCATTCATTTTATAATTAAGTCTAAATGTGATATATATATATATTTGTTCAGGTAAAAGGTAGAAAGAAGTGCTCAGTGTAACTACAAGTCTGGACGTAACTATAGTATCCTCAATTCCACTGGGCTCTCCGTAAAAAAATAAACCATAGCTAAATCCCGAGCTTGCAAAGGCTCCATCATGACATTTAATTCACGAGAATAATTATAACAAGTAAGCTCGAACTCGAAATCATGTGAATAAAAATAAAATATTTTACTCCATCTGTCAAAGAGGGCGAGGTTAGCACCTTAACAGTACATGTGATTATTTACTTTTAAATTACGTGATTATTTACTTTTAAATTACATACAGTCTGACTATCAAAGAGTAAGGTGTAATTGCCTTTTTTTTTTTTTTTTTCTTGTGCGTGAGAGAGAGAGAGAGTACCCTTTATGGGGACCTGAGCTTCATTTGTCTTTTCCTTAGTTTTTGTAACAAAAGGAAAGTACAAGTGGCTCTTAATGCACTTCTACTGTGCATATACACAGCCCACTACATGCCTGAAAGGAATTGATGATAAAGCCCCAACATGAAGACACCCCACATAGATACTCTTGTTCAAAAGCAAGCACTTGATTATATGTATAACTCGTAAGAAACCACCTCATCTTGTCTCCAACCTTTTATCACCATTATTAGCAATTCCTCCTGACCCCACCACCACTCTCCCCAAAGGAAAAAAAAATTATATATCAAACACAAAATTAATATGAAATAATTCTACTACCACTCAATCCAATCTTCTACATTCTGCCATTGAAGCTTATTGGTTACTCACTTCTTTATAGAGAACCACATCTTCCCTGGTGGGTGCCATCCATCTTTACTATAGTTTCATACCTACTTGACATGAAAGGGTTTACAACTTAGTGTTCAAGATGTGGATAGGAAGGTCTCATCTTCCCAACCTACTAGGTCCTTGATTTAAGGTTCAGAAAGAACCCAAGGTCAATTGTTTCCAAAATCAAAACCTATGTTATAAAGAACTCGCGTCGGCACACTCGAAGCTTGGTAAATGTATGAATATGAATGTGTATTATCAAATATTTTTCTAATAAAAATATTTAACAATTTAAATTTATTCTATAAATATGTAAAAACTTGCATATTGTGTTTGAAATGCTCTACATCGTCTTATAAAATTTATTCTAAAAAATAAAAAAATATATTAAGAGTATGAATATTTTGCCTATGTTTCAACATCTTTAGACATAAAAATTACATAATTTGATATTTAGACACATAATTGCGTCATATACCCCTACCAGAGTCCATATGACAAAGATCAGAACTACTACAATTATCAGGTCATATAACTAAAGTTGAATGGTAATTCACTTCATGGTTAAGTAGCATTCATGGCAGGCAGTTTAAATAAATCTAAGGATTATGATTAGACTAATAACAGATTTATTTTTTTATGTCAACCTTTTATTCTTTTATAGTGATCCGAAGATAACCATATAAGTTGAGGCCAATCACAGAGAGAGAGAGAGAGAGAGAGAGAGAGAGAGAGAGAGAAGTGGGGAATCCTAAGATTGACATGGGAACAGTATACAATGACAACAGCATTGTCTCCTGGAAGGGCAAGCATCACTAGGTGGGGACAATGAATAGAACTGAGATAAAATTTAAAAAGTCCAGTCTCCCTTCTTTCCCTTGTGGCACCCTCTCTCCATTTATTATTTCCTCTTTGATCTGGAGTCTCTGGACTCCATTTAAGCATCAGTTACAGCTATCCCACAAACCCTCTCTCTATCCATTCATAGTCTTGCAAGTTCCTATTCTGATTTGAGAGGCTTGTGGAGAAGATAAACGTCTAGAAAGACAACAAGCCAACGGATACGACAACAGAATGAAAACCAGTAAAGATGGCGACCGAGGAGCTCTAGATGTCATTCCGGGAGAGTGGCTGAATTTGGGCCCAGGAAGGAATCTAGATACAACGCTCGGAGAATCTAACTCACAGTCAAGACCTGTTTCTGGCAAGGTTTTTTCATGTAACTTCTGCATGAGGAAGTTTTTCAGTTCACAAGCATTAGGAGGTCACCAGAATGCTCACAAGAGGGAGAGAGGTGCTGCTAGGAGGTATCAGTCTCATACCATGACGGCAATGATGGGTTTGCCCGTCAATACTGCCATGGTCCGATCACTAGGTGTCCGGCCTCACTCACTTGTGCACAAGCCAAATAGAGATGGAACAGCAATTGTGGGAAGATTTAATGAGACTAATACCTGGGTTGGGATGCCATGGCCGCCACACACAACGGAGGAAGCAATGGATTTGATGTGGCCAGGAAGCTTTCGGTTGGTTCCACAGCCGCCGGAGCAGCCATCAGACCCCCTTAAGCTTGACTTGAATCTCCGGCTCTAATCTGTCTCCAGCCATCTGCCCCACTTTGGAATGCTTCTTCATTTCTCCCTACTGCAATTGTTTTTGATTTGTGCTTCCATCAACAACATCAACTAACTTATGAGTTATGAGCAAAACTTTGAAGAGTCAAGATCCTCGAAGGTGGATCTCTCGAATAAAACTAGAAGCAGAAACAAGGAATTTACTGCTATTCCTGCAAATGTATTCTCATATTCTGGTATTTTCAATCTGTAGCTGCTTAAATTAAATCCTAGTGCACTATACCTGTCAACAAATCCTTAAAGGTTCTTTATCCTTACTATGGCCTTTTTTCCTTCTGTGCTTCATCAATAGTTTAACTAGCATTAGAGTGATAACATCTCAAATTATGAGGCGGAAGCTTAAGAGATAGGCAGCATCATCTACTAATTTGAACATTGAAGAAACCACATACTGCTAAAGGACAAAACGGGAAT
Organism: Euryodendron excelsum; assembly: GCA_033060915.1. Taxonomy (NCBI): domain Eukaryota; kingdom Viridiplantae; phylum Streptophyta; class Magnoliopsida; order Ericales; family Pentaphylacaceae; genus Euryodendron; species Euryodendron excelsum. The sequence goes on along the minus strand of CM065379.1, from coordinate 51,135,167 downwards.
TATGTGCAAGTTAGTAGCAGAAGCAGTCTATGGAAGAAATCCTGATAAAGATGCATTACCAGATTCAAGAAACTTGAGTGAAATACTCTAGCTTCCAAAGAGAACTGAGTTGCAAAAATTGGTTTACCTCTAAGATTTCTATGTTCTCTTTTCCTTTTTACTTGCTATACTAAGCATAAATGGTTGACAAAGCCTTATTTCTGGGTGCAGGAAACCAAACATGCCTCAGCATAGACAAGGATTCATTCTTAATACCCTCTAAAAAGGAGAACTACATAACAAAAGGACAAAATAGTAAGCCTCTTGGGTTTTTAATAGCTATTTAGAAAGGGACTTACACCAAAACTTGTGTTCATGGATGCAGTTTCCCATCTCAGTCAAGAAAGATAAAAAGTTAAGTCAGTCAAGTGATCAACTTTAGAAGTTCAGCTCAGTTCTTCAAAAAAGCTTAAGCCTCAAAGTAGTTTAGGATTTTGTGAACCATATGGACCAGCAATTTTACTTCGGATGTAGGTTGTTCCAGTATGAGGAATAGAATGAAATATAATCGAAATGTAAGCACCAAGTATCTCGAAGTCACGTTACACAAAGGTACACTAATGTAGATCACATAACTTGATATGTTGAGGTATTTCTAGATATAAGTGATTTTATTTTTTTCAAAGACAGAAAAGATTATCAACTAAATATTATGAAAATCCCAAGGTTCGCTATTTGCTTTTTCAAATTTGTTATATTAAAACTAACCATTTAAAACCCCTCTAATTTTTATATGATATTACCACATGTAGAAGTAAATCCATATGGCAATATTTTAATTTTTCCAAATTTATAATTCTTTCAAGCTATGTTATTACTCCTGTCGGACACTCAACACTCGATACTAGTTGGACATGCATCTAACAAGTATGTATAACTATTTGAGCTTACTATAAAACTAAGTATAGGACTTCCATTTTATGTATGAAATGCTATATTTTAGCTTGTAAATGTCATTTTACCTTAAAAAAACAAAAGTATTTAAAAAATATGAAATCTAACTGTGTCCCAGTGTCCTTGAACATGAAAATTAGATGAATCCGACACTTGGATTCGTACCCGCACCCAATACCCGTACCCGAGTCCAAGTAACATAGCTTTCAAGTACCTAACTCCTAGCTCATACATAGTTTTTACAAACACTATAAATATGCCTGCTCTGTTTTTCTCATTTTCCTTCTCTATTGCATTCTAGTCACAGGACTCACATCCTACTTCCTTGTTTGCTAAATCTCCAAGGCTCTCACCCTTGCTTCTGCTTTCCACACTCCTTTATTCTTGCAACAATCACACAAACGTGCCTATCAGACATATTTACTAAAATGTGTTTTCAAGAAGCACACAATTGTTCTTCAATTCCCTTGATGTTATTATTAGAATAGCTCGCCAATAAAACGTAGAAGATGAGCAGGAGAACGTATACATGGCTTGTGTCTACTAGAAAGGAGATTATAACTGCTATATGGGAATGATTTGTGCTTTTACCAGCGATTCAGTACAGTTTTGTTCCATAATAATCTGAAGGATTACAGGCTTATAGGTTACCAGGGATTTTAAGCTTTTGGGTCTTATGCATGACAATGGGAAGCCTCTGGCTGATGATGCTTGGATCGTTATATGCTGCAGAGACAGAAGGATATCCTTTCTGCATCATTCAATAATACCAGTCAATACATTTAAGCTGATAAAAGTTAGAATTTGGAACATAAAGAAAACAAACATTCTCCATTTTCCATCAATAAGCAGATGAGTTTTTAACAGAGAGATGATAAAAAAAAAATAATAAAAAGAAACATGTGGAGGACAATTTAAACCAAAATAGCATAAAATTTCATGAGGCTCAACACTTAGAGCAACTAGAAGTTCAAACCTAAGAAGGCAAGTAGTATGAATGAGTTTACTGTTCTACAAAACATGAGAAACTCCACCATGAATTCATTAAGACTACCACAAAGACACCTCAAAGGATTTGTTAGAGAAGCTGTGATGAAATGCCATAATTATGAAGAAGTGGAGGAACCCTTTCAGGGAAAGCAGAATAGGTAATGCCGTTCCTCCTCCATAAGGTATAAAAAAGAAGAGGGTTGTCTCTTTAAAGCATCAGAACTCTCAACTAAAAAATAAATAGAAAACCACATGGTAACCCCATTAACTAAGAGAGTTACACTAATACCTCTTCAACTTTCCAAAATAAAACAAAATTACACAAGCAAAACTATCTAAGAGGTAGCGACCAGAAAGACATAATTATCATTTCATAATTATACACAAAGAGAGCACAAGACCTTTGCATATGCAGACAGACACACACACACATGTGAGAGAGATTATAAACTTACTGCAGACAATGCTCGAAATGTGGCTTCTCTCCAACAGCTTTCTCGGAGAATAACCGGGGTTGTAAAAACACAATGCATACATGTGTCCCTTAATCTCATAAGCACTCCATCAACTCTGAGCTGTTAGAAGAAAAGCATCAATTCTGTTTGAGTGCCTTAAAAAATCCATTATTTCAGATGGTTAGACATTCTCCTATATTGGACAGCAGGATCCCAAAGTTTAAAAAGGCAAGGAATAAATGACCTGCTGCCTACAAAGCTCATCTCAAAAGTTAATCAAGTAAACGAGCTGAACTCACCCAGAAACACAAGAGAAGAAACCAAGAACTTGGCATTACCCTCTACAAAATCACAAATGTGAACAGTCCTCAGTCATCCTAACTTTGTGAAGGAGACAGATTGTATCCATTCTAGCTACATGAAGGTTAGAGAGTTAAGGTTTTTTTTTTTTACCACTTTTACAATTTAAAGTGAAACACCATGATAAGCCAATTCATCTTCATACAAGATTACCTGTTGAAGTATAATGATAACTTTGGCCATGACAGAAAAACAAACAACGGATAAGGAAACAGAATATCAGAAACTCATTTATATCCACTCCTTGTTATCTTCTGTGTTGCCAACCTCATCATAGAAGAGAATAGGCTCTTTGGATGCCAGTGCAGCCACATCAATTGGCTCTTAGCAGTCTTCCCAATAAAGCCTGCAGTTGCCCTCTTCAGAGGCTGCTCCTCTTCCAAGCTGACCATTTAAATAACAGCAAACTAGTATTACTTGATATTAATTTGAAAACCAGCTACATAACAGGCCACATTCAGAAGCATAAAGAGCATCATTTCACAACTCAATTACTCAAAAGGCACATGATATTGCACAAGGGAATGGGGCCCACATTAAACCATGTAGTTATACAATGATTCATAGTCATCGCATAGAAAAAATGAAATATAAAACAATCACCCAAAATGGCATGGTAACTTTGAGAAAGAGAGAGCACACACCTCTGCATTTATCGCAATAGTTTCACTTCCACAACAAGGTGTTGTGAAGGTATAATCATAATCCAGTATCACCTGCTGGAAGGGTTTGCCACGTATGTACAAAAGCAATGGGAGTCAGGATGATTGTTATGAAGGGGACAGGGGGAAAAGAGCCTGGGAACAATCACCCAGAATGGCAAAGTAACAACATCAATTTAAACAGTATGACAGTAGAAACTACAAGAACAACAGTTCAGATCCCAAGTACAATGAGATCGACATAAATAAATACATTTTAAGAATGGAATGTGCAAATTGATATGGCTCATGTCAGAGATGTAGATTAGTACAACTAATGAGAAGCATTACGAAGCATCCAGAATAAAAGGGGCCTTGGTGTCCCCATGAGGTGAAATACTAACCAAGTTATCAATACCAGCAGAAGCTACCAGGAATATCAAATGCAAAGGGAGAAAGAACGAGAAGGGTAGAGATAAGGTATCCCTGATCAAGCAAGTTCTTCTGTAGAGGGTCCAAAGCAAAGCTGTGAAGGTGGCAATGCCCTTTGGAACATAGCAATCGTTGTTCGGTAAAGCTTAATGTGGGTATATGTGTCCAAATGCCCTATGTTGCACGCTATGTCACCCCATGTCATCTCCAAGTCATTATCTCCGTGAATCTGGGACCCCACGAGTCGGCCTCTTGAGGTAACACATGGAGCAATAACACATTTCTGCATGTCAGGATACTCCCTCCCAAGGTTGAAACATGCTAATTGTGGAACTGGTATCCGTCGTGGATGGATCCTTCAAATCTAGATATGGGGAAGTAACTGTCACATAAGCAACCTTATCCAGGGACAAGGAGACCATCAAGTTAATATTAGTTGGCCTTCTTAGCTTGTAGCAATTAGCAGCATACCAAGGCTAGGCACCAATGGCAATTGGCTTAATGTTGTACGTAGTACTTCTTAACCATTTAAATGTTTCCCTCTGACGCTTCTGTTATCCTTAAACAGGAAGAAAAATGGTCCTCCATTGACTTATAACATTCCAATGCCTTTTCATCTTCCTGACATAATTCTCTTGTAACTTGATAGTAATTAAATTTCATCCCACATGGAAGTTCTGAAAGAATCTGCATGAATTAGTTCCCAGAGGAACTAAAGTTTCTAGACCTAACCTTAGGGGTTGGATTCAATGTCGTTCAACAGATCTCCTAAATTCATGAATTTTTTTTTTGTTGGTAAATCTCCAAAGTTCATGCATTTACCTTTGACTAACTTGCTTAAACGAATCACCTCAAATGAATGATATAGTGTTAAGAAGAAAGAACAAACACTTCCCAGCTTACGTTCTGAATTTCCATTTTGCAGCAGCAGGAACTTCGACTGGTGGCAATGCTACCTGCTTCCAGCCAGTTAGAGCATCAAATACATTAAAATGAATCTTGGTGCCACTATTGACATGTTTAAGAACCAAAGAACTGTTCCCGAAAATCATCTCCAGCAAGTGGGATGTCTGAAGGTTATGTTCCCACCTGCAACATATCATTATAGATTAAGGTAAACAAACAAGAAAAAGGAGTTGTGTATTAAAAGACATATAGCAGAACAGGTATCAGCCAGGAAAGTTAAAAGTCGCATAAAAAAGGAGTCATTCATGCTTAAATTTGTTAAACTAATGGAACCCACACCTAGTTATTGAACCACTCATGAGTGTACGGACCACCATGACTAGGTACAAAATCAGAAGCAAAATTTGGAATCATTAAAAATAGATTAATAATGACTACCATATCCCATTGACATATTGTTTCTTTCACTGCTAAAAAGCACGGACATTTCTAAGAAAGTGCCGTGACTGTGGCGGACACAACACTCATCAAACACTCCTTGACACGTGTTGCACATGCATCCAAAAAATCCTATTATTTAAAAAAAAAAATTAAACTGGATGCTCTTCGGACACTTGAAAACACATGTCTATTACTTAAACACAAATAAAAACATGTTGCAAGTTTGACGAAAATAACTAGGATATTTTTAATTTTAATTAGTGCCATCTCACAATTTTATCATTTCTTTGAGTTAAATATTTATATGTATGACATACAGCGTATCTGTGTCAGTGTCGTGTCAGTGTCAATGCTTCCTAGTTGCACTGTGAATTCTATATAGAATCATCATCAAATTGCTCCCAAAACTATCCCAAACACATCCAAATCATTAGAGAACCAAATAAATGCCAAAATATTATGCTGCATCCATCAGTTACAAAATTTCATTTGGCAAGAATTAGAACTTATTCCTTGAATTATGACCTTAGCTTATTTATAAGATGATTAAAGAAGCTATGTGCACTAATCCTACTTATTCCATTAGAATGAAACAACGACCCTAAATACCGTAGAGGGTGCTTAACGGAAAGAAAGAAAGGGGAAGGAAGAATGAAAACAAACAATGAAACATAGTAGCAAAAAGTAAAAGGAAAAAATAAAAAAGGACAAAAGAAAACAATGTCAATCCCAATTTTCCAAACAGCCAAAATTTGAGCTTCAGAATTAGCAACACTGAAATTCATTCAAAACTCAAAAGTAAAGACTACTAAAGGAGAAATATTAAAGGACATCGCAAATTCGATGGTATTTACAAGGGCCTTCAGAAAAAGTTAACCCGGCCATTTTCTAAGCCTTTGAGGTGGTAGCTTTCATACCATATCAACATTACCTGCAAAATACAGTGCATTTCAACAGTTTTGAAAAACTGGAAAATCTTTTTTAGGTCCTGTATGAAGAACTCAGAGAAAAAAAATAAATGTAAAAGATATAATATTACAATATATAATTTTTCAAAGTCTCCATAAACTTGTCCCTTTGTGTATGTTTCAACCACCCTATCAATCTTAAAGAAGCACCCATGATCAGATCACCATCCGTCAGCCTTTAAAAACTGGGATGGGCATAATTGACTCAATTTCAACATAGATATTTTCTTTTACTGGGAATAATTAGGCATCTTTTCATTTGGTTTCTTATTTGTCCCATATGCATAAATATAGTTCTACATATTCCCACAATGCGCCTCCATCCTTTGGTTACTCAATTAACGACAAACACAAATAATTTACTGATGATTAGCAGCTCTAATCTCTCAATTCCTCTCTAGAATGCGATTAGGTGAAGGCTACCATAGCACTTCACCAATTCTTAGCTCCACATGAAATAATGCTTCAGAGACCAACTTCACAAAGAGAAAGAAACTTCCACTGTTCGATAACTTGATAAGCAATTCTGGAAGTACTTCTCTCCTTGTAAAAGAAGCTATCAAAGCATTAAAAGAGTAATCTAAAAATGCTGATCAATCGATGCCTGATTCATGAAAATGATGTGCTCACACAAACATCAATTGTATTTCGCGAAAAACAGAGGCATTTCGACCATATAGAATAAAAAACAAAAGCAACATTCTTTGCGTGCACACAAACATATATATATATATATATAGAGAGAGAGAGAGAGAGAGAGAGAGAGAGAAAGAGAGTACTGTTGGAGGTGAAGAAAATTCAGAATGTTTAGCTTGCGAGATTCGATCTCCCAACCATGTATCCGGAGTCCACGCCGTCCATCTACAAGAGCTGAGCTCCGGCGGCTTTAAGCTCACTCTCATCGACTTCCAACTCCATTTCCGATCGCACCGCCGGCCAATCAACCTCCCGTCCGCCCGTCTTCTACAGGGGTTTATTTTCTCTCTGGTCTCTGGTACGCAAGACTCGAGAGGTACATAGCGTAATGTCTGTGGGCTTTTCTTCGGGCTTGGTGTGATGAACTGGATTTGGCCCTTCACATATGGGCCTTTAGTAGCAAAAAGTAGCCACATAAAAGCTTAAATCTAATTGGGCTTCCATTGTGGACTCTAAAATTAAAGTAATTGAAATAAATATTTTGTTTACTTATTAACTTATTATGATTAAAGGAAAATAATTTGGTTATGTTGAGTAGAGTACAAACTATGAAAAATTTTTATACAAAATCCTCCACCAAATGAAAATTTTGCATAATTAAAAACCACCTTGGGTTACTTTGCTTTTAGAGTAATAGGTCTTGATTCTACATCATTTCATATATAATTTCTGTATATATTTTTTTTTCTGTGTATAACATTACTGCACAACTATTAAAAGGGATTAATATTTTACTCCAAGTAAGCTCCAATCAACCCCAGTGCAGAAAAATTAGAATGCAATGGTGGGATCAATAATGTCAACCCATGAACTCCATTATAATAGAAAAATATTATTCTTCCAGAATTTATGTACAAAAATTTATACGAGAATGATATGACGATAACAGTTTTGTAATTAATAAACATCTAGATAAACTCTTTATTTTAAAGTAATAGACATACAATTTAATCACATCATTCTCGTAATAAATTCTGTATAATTTTTCTAATTGTATAACATTACTCATTATAATAACCACATAATTAACAAAGAAGCGAATGTCTGTCCAACCTTTTCTCCACAGATGATAATACAGAACTCATCTGGTAAAACTAAATTAGAACAATATTCTCAAATTTTATCTTGCAATCCTTAATATTAACAAGCCAAAGCTAAAGTTCAACCTCACTTAAACAGAAGTAGCACCACTCATCAATCTAAATCTCCAGAGTATTACTTAAGAATGGTCCCTTACATTGAAGTCATCTTAGACATAAGCAAGACCTCAGCCATGGAACTGATACAAGATGTAGAAGTTATCAGAGAGCTAACTTATTGTGAAGGGGGAAAACACCAGATCTTGCAAAAATATAACTCTTTAGTTTCACTATGGAGACGCACAAGCATCTGGGTCAATCTCATGACCATACTATTCCAAATCCAAAGTACAGACAATTTCTTCCATGTAAAAAGAAGCTAACATGTAAGTCGTCAATGGTTGCCTTTGCAAGAAGTGCCACCCATGCAAGCATGAAGTTCTATCACAAATCCCATCTCATCAAATTCTTATCCATTAATGGCCTCAAAATAACTCGCAGGAATTTCTGAGGGAGAAGACAATGCTGCAACGCACTTGAACTGTTCCCCAAACAAAACAAAACAAAAAAAAAAAATCATTTAGTTCAATCAGATTATCGTTTCTAAAAATGACACAATCTCAATGTCTAAAGTGTTAAAAGAACTGACTCCTATATGTGGCTGCAAGTTATTATCAAGGTCGTTTCCAAGTAACTTAATCCAATGCCTTTTAAAAAGTGGATTTCAGCCAATTACAAGAACTACAGCTCTTCAGATAAGCTAAATTTGTTTGATCACCAGGCCTTATCAGTACAGGAGGGAAAATTGTTATCCAAGACAGAATGAGATACCTTATGCTGCGTGTATTTTTCTCTTACTGCATGCAAAGAGATTCCTCTTCTACTCAATTGCAAATCGTGAATAGCAAGGACACATTCCTTCAATTCCAACGGTCTATAACTTGAGTAGTATTGCAGTGCCAAGTTCTGCAAAATGTGTAAAAGATACATGGATAAATCATCTAAATCCAATAAAACTTAAATTATATACTGACACTGCTTTCTCATTAACTTGCAGGTAAGTCAATTTTATGACCTCTAGTACAATATCCTACAAGTGGTCAACTCACAACTATGTCTTGTAAATAGCCCGGATTTTTTCCCTTTAAACCCTTAACAGCCAATGCTTCTACCCAACTTAAATTCAGTTTTGATAGTTTTTTTTGATGCTTCAGCAGAACCAATGACGACTTCTTTGGTTACCAAATGGTTTCTTATCCATATTTTCCCAGTGTCTTCCAATCTATTACGTTTGCACTGCATTTAAAATTTCCAAAAAAAAACTTTAGCTACCTTCTAAGATTAATTGACCTACAATATTTCACCTTCTGGTTGTTTAAAGTTTGCAAATATGACCCCCTCGTCACTTGTATTACTTTGTTCCACGCATGTTTCCTCATTCCACATCTTAACAAAGTTTCCATAAAAAATCTTGCCATTTGGACAAGGTACAACGCTATATTTGCAGTTGTCATGCTTGAAGTATTTCGGTTGTTTAGGATTTATGAAAGTTTGCATACAAGCAGATCTAATAATACCTTGAGGAAAGGATGCAACAGTCTACTGCTCAACTACATAATGTCTTAAAGAAAGCAATTAAGACTCTTTAATTGAACTCTTGGCACTAAATAGGAATTATTGCTTACCCAAGGATGCATCTTTGGTTGGATTGTGAATCTAGACAGAAAAATGGCCGAAGCAGCAACCATTGACGGCAAGAACCGCAAGCACTCATAATCTAACAAACTTAACTCTGCAAGATAACAGGCCAACAACTCCAATTGCAAATTGAAAAACTGCAATGAACAGAAATTACTGAATCAGTGACAATCAAATGAGAAGAAACAAAAATAGAAGCATTATATAACCAATAACAACATCAAGAGGAAGACCTACCTTGCAATTCTCTTGAGCAGCCCTGGTGAAAATTCTGCAAATCCACCAAAAAAAAATTTGCTGTTGGTCGCAGAAATAATAAAAAAGGTAATCACATATATAACAGTAGCAGCAGTTGCAATATCAAAATTGGAAGAAATAGTAGGATTGCAACAATTATAGACATGTGAGCCAATAACATAATGACAGTGTTCCAACCTGAGAAAAGTCTTTATTGTGGGAGTACCCATCTCGAAGTTCAAAAATTTGAGGACATCTCGCTCCATGTTTACCACCTGTACAATCACTCCCAAAGACATGCACATGCTTTAGATGTATTTAGGGCAAAATACAATAAGACAGATTCCAAGTAACCCAAACCCACCTCTTCCTTTGCATATGTATTATCTGTTATATAGCAAAAATCTTCAACATGGGGAGGACTAATCTCTTCATACTTGCTGTGGCATCAACCATAAAAAAATAAAAATAAAAAGTCATCACTAAGATAACGATCAACAAAAAAAATTGTATAGCATAAGGTTCATAAGCATACGAGGCAACAAGCATGCAAGAAACACCAAGAAGCTGAAGCTTGTTCCTGCTTACAGCACGCTGAGAAAGAAATCTGTCAACATAGGACACAGTGAGATAAAGGGTGTCCGAGACAAGTTTGTATTCCTCAGCAACCTCAACCAACCAATCCAATAGAATGTCTCGCATAACTGGATTAACATCCTTCTGAACATTTTCCATGTAATCGGGCAAGGGTCTCCTCTTTTCCTGTACCTGAATTACAGAATATCATGGGATTAATACAAAACCCATTTGCCCAAATCGACACAAATCTAATTAATGCAGAAACGCAGAAACAGAATTTAGCACGAATTTCATATTCCTGAAATCAAACAGCCAGAGATTAGTAACAAAGTGGAATGATACATCAAAAGCCCTTAACTCCGATGGAACAGCTAAAGTTGATCCCTACGTCTGAAATAGAGGTACGTCAAAAACCGCAAACCCTAAGGGTCGTTCATCCCTATAAAGTGCATGAATAGGAAAACGAAAATAACATTTGAAATCCAAATTTGTCATTCAACGAAACAGAAAACTTCAGTTAAACCAAGGTTTATACAAGCTGAGTTGAGTTGAGTTTTTCATTATTAAAAAGAAACAATTAATGACGGTAAAGAGACTCCAAATTTTCCTTTCCTACGATTTGGCACCGACTAAAAAGAGGGTGGCATCAATCCCATACAGAAAATGATTTAGAAATTTGAGAACCTTCAAGAACTATAGATGTGAATTTACTAAAATGAGTCAAAACGATAGAAATATAACCCTGAAGTTGTCTTCTTATTTTCTTTTCTGATCTTCCATTTTCTCGGCAACCAAACAGAGATCTAGCATCGAACTCAAGTGCACTAGAACTTATCATACCTCCAAGGAGTGAAGATGCTGATATATAAGAGGTGCATAACCACACTTCTGGGGATCATCGGAACTAGCAACAATCACAGGATCAGCCGACTCCTGAACCTTCTTCTTCGTCTTCTTCAATTTCGGTTTGGCCTTCAGGGAATCCCTCAAATCGGAATTCTGAGTCAACCCGACATCAGGCGAATTGGTGAGCTCGCCCAACGGGACCCGCTTCTTCGTTACGGGTAGTTGTTGCAGAGGCTGATTGGATGTGGCCGTGGAAGCAAAAGGTCGCTTCTTGGATGCGCGGGTGGGCCGCACGCAGTTTTCTTGCTCACCCATTTGGGGCTTGGACTGAAGGGTTTAGGGTTTTGGAAATGAATTAGGGTTTAACAAGAATAGCACACAGAAGAAGACAATTACTTGAAGAAGATGTTTGTTCGCGTGAAAAACTGAGGGAAGTTGAAATTCTGTGTCCTAGAGAGAGAGAGAATGGGAGGGAGGGAGGGATTGAATGCCGCCATTTCCACGGTTTCAAAAGTCACATTGGCGCGCAAACGGTTCTGCGCTGTTTGGAAAGAACGTTTTACTCTACCAACAAAAAAAAAAAAAAAAAAAGGCAAAAACGTTTTACGTTTAGATAAAGAATACGACGTCGTTTAGATAAAATATCACTACCCTTTTATTTTTCTCCTTATTTCCTTTCCTTCCTTTTTTTCGTTTTGGCAAAACTAAGGGGGGTTTTTGGAAATTTGAATAGGTAGCTTATAAGCTATAAGGATATTTGGATGGCTTTTTAAAAGAGTTATAAGCCATAAGTTTAAGTTAATTTTAAAAGTTACTTATTTAAAAGGCTTTTTTAAATTTAAGTTAGGTTTAAAAAGTTATTTTTTCTTGCGGGAGCCAAACATAGTTTAAAAAAATTAAAATTTTAAGTTATAAGCTATTAAAAAAAACACCATCTAAATAACTCAATAAGCTAGTTTCAAAAAATCACTTTTTCAAATTACTTTTTTAAGATACTTTTTTATGATTAGCCAAATACAATTAAAAAAAAATTATAAATTTAAGCCATAAGCTATTAAATAAATTGAAATCCATATACCCCTCTAAACAAATAAAATAAACAAACTTTCTACAACTTCTCTGTCCCTTCAATTCCTCTTTCCACAAGTTCTAAACAAGCTTTTAATTAAAAAAAAAATTATAATTCATTTGGTAAAATCTCAACTTTAAATTAACTTTCTCACATTGATTTTTCTTCAAAGTTCTCACATAAAATGAGAAAAACCTTTTAAGGCAAGTATAATGAAAAGAATGGTTCAACTCCCCTCCAAATCTTAATATCTAGAATTTTTCAAATTTCTTATCTTATTATGTCACACGTTAATCACTCAAATTGAACAAATGATGTTATCGTATTTAAATTTATGATTTTATTTAACGTGAAAAAAAACTAACAAAATGATATTATGGGTTTAAATCAAATAATAACATTATCTGTTGAACTTCATTTATCAATACATAGTATAGTGAGATAAAAAATCTGAAAAATTTTAAATATTAATGTCTAAAGAGAGCCGAACTGTGAAAATAACACTAGTCTACTATTAGAGTTTAAATATTACTACGTTAGACGCCAATAATTTGGGGTTGTAATTATGAATAAAGCAAAGTCTGGGGGTTTATCCAAGAGATTCAGAAAGCTATAGTATAGAATTGCATATCAGCAAAGATTTGTTGCCATCAGCAAATATCAAAGTTTTTGGGTTAAATTTAAATTGCAGACAACTTTTACATCCCGCATGATATTTAAAAGTTTGATATCGTTGGTGTAACTCGCATTGTTCGACATCTCTTTGGAGGTGACTTCATATATGCAGAGTTTACCCATTTGTTTTGTACTCAAATGATAGTTTGGGTCCGAACACACCCCAACCGTCTGTAAGCCCAATTCACAAAATCTGGGCCTAAGATGAGCCCACCTTACAATTTAAGATTAAGAACTTGTAGGGATGATATGCTGGCCTGAGCTCAGCCCGATGTTGGGTATTGTTGGTCCTTGCCTAGTTGCCGAAGAATATCCTAACAAACAAAAAGGAAAAAGATGATTCATCTCCTCAGTAAAATACCAACTCTTTATAAATCAATTTATATAGCCCTTGTATATTAATCTTGTCTTCCTGAGGTTACAAATTCAGACAAATAGTTTATTTTAGTAGAATTATCAGTATGAAAGTAGAAGGGGAAGAAGGCACATCAGTAGAAAAATAAAAACCCGTTTTGCCTAGTTTTTCTAAACTTATAAACAAAAAAACCTAAATTTTTTTTACTTTTCTATTTTTGCTTTTTTACTTATCTTTAACAAAAACAAAGCCAAAAAAAGTAAAAAAGCCAAAAAAAAACTTAACAAAAAAACTATACCAAACAAGCCCTAAAAGTACCAATACCAAAAACTAATAATACCAAAAAACTAACAATACCAAAAACTTCTCCATGGAATGATATACAAAGAGTCAGCCCAAAGTAAAATTGAAACAAATAATTAACATAGAAAAAATTAATAAAGCTGCCACAGTCGATTCTAGCAATGACCTTACCATGTTTACTTTTTCATATATACATAGAAAAATAATTATAACCATATTATATATTACATAAATTTGGGCCAGGTCGGGCCGGACTTTAAGCACTAATCCGTATCACTCGAAAAAATAATCGGGTCCTAAAACCCAGCCCAGCTTAGGCTGATGGCCACCCTACCACAATCCAGCAAAAATTGAAAGCCACCGGGAATTTGTTTAGTTCACTTTAATTTGGAACGAATCCATTGCATTTCCAGACAATTTATGTGCTTCACAACATTTCAGGCTGCAACATTGCACAATGCAGCCGGATGTCTTACCTGTGATTGCACTTGCCAACTCAGTTTGAGGTAAACCCGAACCAAACATGGAAGAATCGGTTGGAGAAGAGGATTCGGTTGGATAACATTTCTCAATCAGATACATTTGCCAGGTGTTGGTTGGTTGGTTGTGGCCTGCAGCATGCTGGTTTGAGGACCTGAGATCTTTGTGTGTGACCAGTAAGTGTTTCTGAATCTATCCGAGGCCGCTTGTGCGAACAAATTGTCAAGCACCCATGTGAGCAGAAGTTCAAAGCACTCACCTGAAAGAGCAAGACTTCTGTTGAATTACAGAACCGTAATTGGATGCGTTTCAGGATCACCTTGGTATGGAAAAACCCTTCAAGACAACTCTCACTTGCTCCTCTCTTTCAAGTAGAAACTGAACTGATCCAAAGTAATCCCCAAGCAGTACAGAATTTTAGTCACGCAGCAGATTTCTTACCTCTAGGTCTGCCCCTTTTTCGTGCTCCTTGAGCTTTTGGTAAATCAACTGACGAACTTAGGTTCCGTGTCTCCTCAACACTCGAAATTTGATCTGATGATTGATGGTCAAACTGACTTTTTCTCTTGCGGCCTCTTGAGGTCGTAGATCTCTGCCTGCTCCTTTCTTCGGTCAATGAATTGCTCGTAGTCACACCAGCATTCATTATGTTCAGTTCCTTAATTTCAACTCCATTGCATGCAACGTCTTCCATTACCATTTTTGGTCCAGTCTCTGACAGATTTGTTTCAGGTTGAATGCCTTTGTTTGGGACAGTTTTAACCATACTTGCTTCCATGTGTGATGAATGGCGAAAGCTCCAACGTGCATTTTCAAACCATTTGCTAACCTGATGGACCGTGATTCCTAATTCATTTGCCAAATTTTCTTTGGTAGCTCGTTCTGGATATTGATTTTCCTTGAAGGAGTTTAAAAGCCCCTGCAAAATGACCACCATGACATTTTTCGATTCAAATGTGAAAATAATCAGAGGTGAGATGCCACAAGGACATAAAGAGCACGATCAATACTAATATTGTAGCCTAACAAGCACAGAATGCGTACGTGACACGGACATGACACGACACGGACACTCCAACACGACAAATTTCAAAAAAAGATACTGGCCACGGCAGAGACGTGGCAAAATTATATATTTTAAGTATTTTTTAATATAGTATATATAGAAATATTTTACTCAAAAATAACAAAAAAAAATGTATGATAACAATAATTAAAATTAAAACCCTGTATTTCATACTTTAACCATTAAATTTAGGACTAAAATCACATTGCTTTTATTTCATAATTGGATTGCAAGTTATTTTCATTCAACTTGCAATGTGATTCATATGTATAAGTGATGGACATGGTGTCCAACTGATGGACATGCGTGTCCACCAAGTGTCTGAAACGTGTCTGATTCTAAAAATATATTACAACAATAGGACATGTTTGGACGTGTGTCTGACACGTATCCAACGAGAGTTCAACGAGTGTCGTGTCCAATACAGTGTCCAACATAGACATGATACCTTTTTAGAAGTGTCCGTACTTCTTAAATTGTAGCCTTTTTTTCTATTAGATCAAAGCTACAGTTCTTGTGCACAAGGTTACTGGTTGATGATTGTGTATTCTAGGATGTTCAATGCGGCCTATACCTTGAAATAAGATCTGCTGGGTTGTGAAGAAGAATGAGTTTTTCCTCAGATGTTATAGTAGTATTTGTAAAAACTGAAAGAGCAGTCACAAAATAACCCAGTATGTGCTTGAGTAGATGGGAAAATGTTGATTCCATATTCAGAGTACCATGTGGTTTCAATAGTAAAAATTAATTGACGAGCATGTGATACCTGAGTTACAGCTTCCCCAAGTCTTCTATATGGTGATCTTTTAGTACTACAACTAGAACCAAGTTCAGAAGAACCTTTATGTGATTTAGGTGGTGAATTATTTGTGCCTTCAGCATCTAGCTTCTTACGAGCTCTTCTCTTAGGAGTACGTTCACTCTCTTCCTGCCCGTGCTTCATATCCTTAGCATTTGCCCCCTCAATAATTGGAGTCCTTCCATCAGGTGATGCTGAAGCAATTCTCTCAGTATTGTTCTTCCTTCTCTTTTTTGGTGCGTCATTAGCATCCATCCAATCTTCATCACTTGAATCACATGAAACATCTCCATATGTCTCCTTTACAGATCAATGTAGTCAAAACAAAGATAAGAACACACGGGATTAGAGAGGAAAGCTAATGAAAGAAAGTTACAATGCAAGTGTACTTGACAACCAAAAAAGAATCAACGAGGATAACAATAAAAGGGAACAGGAAGAAGGATAAATGCCAGTTATACGACAAAGAAACACCCCTCCGCAAAGAATAGCACATAGTACAGAGACTAGGAACCAGGAGAACCAAACATAAACATTCAAAGAAATTCATAAAATATTTACGATGGTTATGAATAATGAGCCAACGTGTCTTCTGCAGTAAAGCAGTCCTGATGCAAGGGCCATGCAGCCCTATGCACAAAGGAAGGACACCAGAAAGCAGATATGAAATTGCAGAAAGAAATATTAGTTCCAGCAGGCTGCAATGTTAATCATTAAGCAACAAGGCTACATAGAATTCCACGTCTGCAATGTTAATCACTATGCAACAAGAATGAACTGCACGGAGCCAACATAAAAATTACTATAGAAAAATGAGCTTCCCACTAGCCCTCCTTCCCTATGCCACACGAATGACCCTCAATTGTTGAAAAAATTACAGATGAAATGTAATAGTACAGCACTGCAGCGCCTCCAGTTGTTGAGTTATTTCATAGGGATAAGGTTGGTTGGAGTGATACATGATTCAGCTACAAACTAAGGATCATGCGAACCCATTACAGAGTCTGTCATGTCTCAATGTTCAGCTTGAATTGATGAAAGGCCATTATAATATCCAGTGTTCATGTCAGTAATGCAATGTTCTGCAAAGGGGTACAAATCTATCTGTTAATGTGTATTATTTTCCTACTCCTTATAAGGGTAGTCTTGTAATCTTGTTATATGTTTTAGTTAGTATATATGAAAGTTAAGGTGTAAGGTTTAATTATCAAACCCTAAACCTACTCTCCTTTTTCCACCTTCTTTCTATATCTCCTCTTCTTCTTCCCTCTTTCCATTTAACCCTTATTTGCACTTTAACTTGGTATCAGAGCATCCAATCCATACCTAGAACACGTCAGAGTAGTCTGAATATCGTCGTACAATAATTATCTAGAGCTGATGTTAGCGTCCGTACGATGACGTCATGTTGACGTCAACAGCCGTATGGTGATCGATAATCCAAGATGACCCTATTTGAATCGATTCTTACTTTTGAGTACTATGGTGATTTTTTCAGAATTTTTTGAAGCCATTTGCTGTGACTTTTCAATTTTTGAATATTTTTGGCTCTTTTTTTTGATCTGCTGTTTCCTTCACCACCCATGGTTTTTGATGCTTCTAATCTTGCTCATGGGTGCCAAAATGAAGATTTAGAGGCTCTCTTGGTGATTGCTTGTTGATTTATTGGGTTTCGTTAGATATTTCTGCCTCTTTTTTGGTTCGGCTGTTGTATTTTTTGCCCTGTGGTGGCTATTTAGTCTTTGGTGGTTGCTTCTCTACCTTCTTAGGTGCTGCTACAATGTTCTAGAGGCTCTTTTTGGTAGTTGCTTCTTGATTTCTTAGTGTTGTTGGCTGTTTGTGCACAAAGGTGGCCAACAATGTTCTAGTGGCTCTCCAGTTACTCTTTGTTGATCTATTGCATCTTTTGTGGCTCACTTTTGGTGTAATGCCTTGCTTTCTGCCTTCTATGGCTACTTCAAAGGCTTATGATTCCCAACCTCCTAAATACAAAAGTTCTTTGTTTAGGGAAGATGACCTACCTCGCTCCATTACTTCTAAGCGTTTGGATGAGTTAAACTACCTTGCCTAAGCCCATACGATAAAAGTTTTTCTTCGTGGAAAAAGGAAACTGAAATTTATCACCAGTTTACCTCCTGCTCCTGAGGACCCACTATCTGATGAATGGTTGAGTAAGGATTCCACTGTTATGGGCTGATTGTGGCACAGTTTGAAGCCTCATATTGCCACTACCGTTGAGTTTTATGATTCTTCCAGAAAAATTTGGAATTCTCTTGCTGAATCTTTTTTACAACAGAGTAAGATTTCTCGAATCTTTGAGTTGTATGAGAAGATCTTCACCACTAAGCAGTTTGGCAAACCCTTATCTAACTATTATAGCACCCTAAAAAATTTATGAGAGCAACTGTTGCAGTTTCATCCCTTTACTTCTAATTTGGAGCAACAGAAACGCCATTGGGAGGATTTTATGATTACTTCCTTGCTTTCGAGCTTAGATCCCTCCTTTCATGGCTTCAAATATCAGATTCTTACCAGTGAAACTCTCCCTACTGCTGCCAATGCCTATTCTCATCTTTTACGCTCTTCTTTGGGCCAGTCCTCCTCTATTGGTGGCTCTACTCCCCTTACTTTGGAGTCTTCTGCCTTGGTTACTCAGAATGGTTTCTTTAGTACCTTTTGTAGTGGGTCTCGTAGTGGTCATGAGAATCGTAATTCTCATGGTAGCAACTTTTATGGTAGTGGACATTCTCGTAGTGTTGGAGGTTCTTTTGACCGCAGTGATGGTAATCAGGGCCACAATGATTTTAAGTGTACTCATTGTAGTGGTACCAATCATACTAAGTCATGGTGTTGGAAAGCCAGACAGTGTCAATTATGTTACTGATGGTTCTACTGATGCTCTTATCACTCAGCTTAATGATACTGTTCAGAGTCTGAGTACTACACTTCCCTCCTCATCTGCTACTCGGCTTAACGATGTTGTTCAGACGTTGCATACTACTCTTCCTTCCTCTTTCACTGTTACTTTAGCTAATTTAGATAATATTGCTTGTGTGGCCACTTCCTCTTCATCTTGGGTCATTGATTTTGAAGCTAACTCACATATGTCTGGTAACTCTTCCTTATTTTCTAATTTGCATTCTTTTAACCATCATATTATTTTGGTTGATGGATCCTCTCGGCTTGTTGGTGGTAAAGGGGTTTTGCATCCTAATGCCTCCTTTTCTTTACCCTCTAGTCTCTACGTTCCACAGTTTCCATTCAATTTGCTTTCAGTTAGTCAACTGATTAAAGTTTTACATTGTTCGATAACCTTTACTCCTACTTCACGTGTCTTTCAGGACCTTAAGACCAACAAGAGAATTGGTTCGTGGTATAAGAAGGACGGCTTGTATTTTCTGGATTCAACCTGTTCTCCTTCTACCACTTCACCTGCATTGAGTGCTACCGTCTCTCCTCTTTAGTGGCATTTTTGTTTGGGCCATCCTTCCTTGGCCAAACTTAAGTCAGCTATCCCTAATTTAAGTCATGTATCTCGTTTAGAGTGTGAAGCTTGTCAGTTAGGAAAGCATCACCGTAGTTCATTTCCCGGTCATGTTGTTCATCGTCAGTCTGAGTCTTTTGATGTAATCCATACGGACATATGGGGTCCTTCTCGAACTCCTACTGTTAATGGATTTCTCTATTTTGTGATATGTATTGATGACTATTCCCACATGACTTGGCTGTTTTTACTAAAACAGAGATTTGAGCTACCTTATATTGTTTCATGCTTTTATAACAAGATCTTTATTCAATTTGGAAAACGTCTAAAGATTTTGCGTTCTGACAATGCCTTAGAATATACCCAATCTGTTCTCCAGTCCTTCTGTGCTGATCGTGACATTATTCACCAAACAAGTTGTGTTCATACATCTCAACAAAATGGTGTTGTTGAACGCAAACATCGTCATTTATTAGATATTGCTCGCACCATGTTATGTAACATGCAAGTTTCAAAACACTTTTTGGGAGATATTTTTCTTACTGCTTGTCACCTTGTTAATAGGATGCCTTCGGCAATTCTGGCTAACAAGTCTCATTTCTCTATCTTATATCTTGATTCTCCTCCATTTTCCATTACTCGTCGTATATTCGCTTATGTTGCTTTCGTTCATAATCTTGAACCTGGTTTAGATAAATTATCTCCTCGAGCTCGCAAGTGTATTTTTCTTGGGTACTCTCCGACTAAAAAAGGTTATCGCTGCTATTATCCTTCTTCTCGCCGATACTTTGTGAGCACTGATGTTACTTTTTTTGAGTCTATACCCTTCTTCTCTATCCCAGGTCAACACTTGTCCGCTGATGTTATCTGTTGTCGTGAGGGAAAACGCTCTTTTCCTTTCCCTACCATTCCCTTACCCGTGTCGTCCTCACTCTATTCTTTCAATTTTTCCCCCGCTCCTAATCCTCCATTGCAGGTTTACTAGAGATCCAGCACTCGCCCGGTTGTCCCTTATGGCCCGACCTCTGCATTTTCTTCGTCTAAGGTCCCTGTTATTCCTATCTCTTCTTTCGAGTCTGACGATCTACCCATTACTTTACACCGAGGTAAATGCACTTGTACTCAACATCCTATTGTTTAATTTGTGTCTTATGATCGTACTTCGTCGTCTCTCCATTCCTTTGCTTGTGCCTTGCCTTCTGTTTCTGTCCCTTCTTATCAACAGGCTTTATCTTTGACTGGCTGAAAGCATGCTATGGATGAAGAAATGCATGCCCTTTCGACTAATCAGACTTGGGAACTTACTCCTCTTCCACATGACAAACAAACAGTGAGTTGTCGTTGGGTTTATACTATCAAGTACCTTCCCGATGGCACTGTTGAGCATCTTAAGGCCTGCTTGGTTGCTAAAAACTACACTCAGACCTATGGTGTTGATTATCTTGAAACCTTTTCTCCTGTTGCTTGTCTTAATTCTGTTCGGATTCTATTGGCTGTTGTTGTTACTCGCTCCTGGCCTTTATATCAACTTGATATAAATAATGTATTTCTTCATGGAGACCTTTAGGAGGAAGTTTATATGGATTAGTCACCTGGCTATGTGGTTTTTGGTAGTGAGCATCTTGTCTGTCGCTTTCGCAAGGCATTATACGATCTGAAACAATTTCCTTGTGTTTGGTTTGATAGATTCAGCGCCGTTGTGCTTAACTATGGTTTTCAGCGCTCCACCTCTGATCACTCTGTGTTTGTTCGCCATTCTTCTATTGGTACCATTGTCTTGATTGTTTATGTTGTTGATATTATCATTTCTGGGAGTGATTCTGTTGGTATTGATGATTTAAAGTGTCATTTGAGTACACCGTTTCACACAAAAGATTTAGGTGTTCTTCGTTATTTCCTTGGGATTGAGGTCACACGTTCCTCTCTGGGTATTTCTCTTTCCCAACGGAAATGTGTCCTTAATCTTTTGTTTGAGACTAGACTCTTGGGTTTTCGTCCAGCTGAGACTCCTATGAATTCCATTATTAAACTTGATGCTGAGCATAGAGATCTCTTTCCTGATGTTGACCACTATCGCCGCCTACTT
Source organism: Euryodendron excelsum (assembly GCA_033060915.1). Lineage (NCBI taxonomy): Eukaryota > Viridiplantae > Streptophyta > Magnoliopsida > Ericales > Pentaphylacaceae > Euryodendron > Euryodendron excelsum. The sequence continues at coordinate 51,113,589 of CM065379.1, read as the reverse complement.
GGCAAATTGATTTACCTTATTGTTACTTGCCCCGACATTACCTATACCATTGGGGTTGTCATTCAATATATGCATACTCCTCGCGATCCCCATTTTGCAGCCGTTTGTCGGATTTTGCGATATTTGAAAGGTGCACCTGGCTGTGGATTGTTATATCGGCCTTCTACTTCTTTGTCTGTTACTGGTTTTAATGACCCTGACTTGGCTGGTAGTCGTTCTGATAGACAATCCACCTCTGGTTATTGTACTTTTGTTGGTGACAACCTTGTTACATGGCGGAGTAAGAAGTAACTTGTTGTAACTCGCTCTAATGCTGAATCCGAGTATCGTGTTATAGTTCATACTGCTTCTGAGATGCTATAGGTTCGCTCCTTCAGAATTTTTGTATTGTTGTCCCTACTCCTATGCAAATGTGTTGTGATAATCAGGCTGCATTTTCATCGCTAATAATCTTGTTTTTCATAAGCGTACTAAACATATTGAAGTCAATTGTCACTTTTTTCGGGATCTTTTACTGTGCAAACAGATAACTACACCCTATGTCTGTTCCAACTCTCAGTTGGACGATATTTTCACGGAGCCGTTAGCTCGTTCTACTTTTCAGTCTTTGTGTTCCAAATTGGGTATATTTGATTTATATACTCCAGCTTGAAGGGGCGTGTAAACGTGTATTATTTTCCTACTCCTTATAAGGGTAGTCTTGTAGTCTTATTATATGTTTTAGTTAGTATATATGAAAGTTAAGATGTAGGGTTTAATTATCAAACCCTAAACCTGCTCTCCTTTCTCCACCTTCTCTCTATATCTCTTCTCTTCTTCTTCCCTCTTTCCATCTAACCCTTATTTGCACTTCAACTCTATCCTTTTGCCTTATATACACAAACTGCCTGTCCTTAGTCTTAAACCCACACCCTCATACTTAACAGCCCCCATTTTTTATGTCATATACATTTTTATGTGCACTCTGACGTCAAAACCAAAGTTTGGATGTTCTCTTAGAACTTATCCCATTTCAAAGGTGGATATGGAGACAATTTATATTGATAGACGTATAAGATTGTTGTGCTTGATCCGTCTTAATGAATTTTTACTTTTAAAAAACAAACAAAAAAGATTGTTGTGTTTCAATATGGACAATATCACAATGATAGCTTTCTGAAATTTAGAAATATATATCTGCCTTGAGGACTACAGACAGTTGTGTACTACATCAGGTAATAAATAAACGAAGTCACTGTAAACATCCATTAATACAAGAGTCAACCAGCACAAAGATGGTAGCCATATTGTTATGCTCACTACTGAAGTGAGCAACCGATGGGACCATGTTTGAAATTCTCAATCATCAGAAACATTGACCAGAGCAAAACATGATGATGACAGCTAGGTGAATGCAGGATCACAAACCAATTAAATAAGTAAAAATAAAGCCATTAAACTATACTTGAAAGTAGACTAATTCAATATTCATAGAATTATGCATGATTCCCATCCATTCAAAACTCAGCAGATAAACATGACGAGGGGTGGTCATGATATGATACTTATGAAAAGAAATGAAACTCACATCATAAAGCTTTTTGTAGTCTAACGTTTCTACATGTCTTTTCCCGGATACAGGTGCAGAATCCCCTTGGCCAGGACCTGACTCTAATAGAGATAACAGCTCATCATTTAAAGATTGTTTTTTCCTCCCACCAACTTTAGATCTTTCTCCATCAGAGAGACTGCAGGGGCTGGAGTGGTCCGGTGATGCAGACATGTGTTCATCTTTGTATGGAGATCTGTTATCATTGAATGCAACACTAAAATCCTCAGTGTCAGATGTAAAATCCGAACCTGAACTTTCCTGCTTAACCTGCTCATCGAGATCTGGACCATTAGGATCATAATCATCATCCTCTGAATCATCAGAAGGAAGCTCCAAATTCTGCTTGTTATTTGGTGAAGCCTCAAAATCTTCGGAAGCAGAATAGAAGTCAGATTCTTCAGAACTTGACTCATCTCCCTCAACCTTCTCATCCACCTCTGAACCATCAGGTTCATAATCATTATCCTCAGACTCATCTGATGGAAGTCCAAAACTATCATCTAATTTGTTTCCAGCTGCGGCTGCTGCTGCCGCTGCCTCAGGGTACACCTTCTGCGCATGAAGAGAGCATAATAAGCAACATCTTAGCAGACTAATTAGTCATCGATAGACAATAGTAAAAACTGGAGTTTTTAATCGACCTCCCAGGTGTTCAGAACAGAAAGATTAGTTCCTTGAGAATCATTAAGCAAGTTGATGCAGTCAACCTTACAATCACATCCAGGACAAAGCCAGCCCTCATCATCGGGAGGAACTGTAAGCCGGGTTGGAAATAATTAGGAAAAAAAAATGGACAGACAGAAGGATGAACGGGAAACAAGGAACTCGAGAAACAAAAAATCAAGGTTAGTACTATCACGTGAGCGGTTTGGACATACTGTCTTCTTTTAACAATGGTGGTTCCAGACAAAACTGGTGGAAACCACGTTCACAAGCACCATCACAGAGTATGATATCATTATCAGCTGGCAAATCTTTAGACCCACATTTTGCACAAAATATCTGCCACAAGAAGATAGATCTCTAAGTATTTGGTAGCCAAAGTACTAATAAAGACCATCAGAAAACCAAAAAAAAAACATCGAATTACAGGAAAGAGTGCCATAGAAAAGTAAAAATGGCTTGTTCTAAAATACATCTCTTACATCCTCACTGTCAATCTGTCCTTCAGAATCAAACAAGGATTTTGGAAGCCTTCCTTCAGCAATCAACAAATCAAGACGTTGAAATAGATCTCTTATTTTCAATTTGCAGCGGAAAATTTCAGATTTGGCACGTTGAAGCTCCTTCTCTGGCTTTATTTTTTCGAGGCTGCAAAATTACCAAAATAGTAAGCAAACAACAATTAGGAAGGTACTCGGGACTAGATTTTATGTTGATAAGTAAGGAATGAGCCACAAGCTGTGACAGGAATGCAAGGAATGGATTAATATCAAAAGTTGGTCTTTGCCCTCAAAACCAATCAGCCTATGATAGACCAATCAAGTTGGGTCCAACCATCTTTACCGTCATGATTAGGAGATCCATGAAAGATCACATCACAGGAGTCAATAAAACAACAACTAAATAGCACAGACCCTTCTATAGAGGATACACACCGACAGTTCGACAAAATTTGGAATTCGATTAACACTTTTTGGCTGCTCAGCCAACAGCAAATAGGAGTATTCTCTATTTCCCTGACACTCTTGAAAACAAAATGAACACACCCTAAGTGTCCAACCTTTTCCCGACAATAAGCAACAAAAAGAGTTTCACTTTATAAGAATATTTAAGCATCCAATGTACACTTTCTGATCCTCGCAAAGGCCATTACTACAAAGAAGAAAATATTAAAACAGAATAACAGTGGACAAATACAACAAACGTATACAATAGGTGTTAGTTTCATCTTCCTTGCTATGCAATTGATAATGTAAAATTTAGAAAATTAATCAAAGTTATGAATCTGTCAAGGTTTATGTATATAATCAAAAGTAAATAAACAATATCTTTATATATATAACGGTATTTACTGGACTCTGGAGTGCCTTTCTTGTGCCTGTGTTCTACTTTCAGAATTTGCCATATTGGCATTTCCATCTTGTCTCATATTCCTCGAGTGTATGTGTCCATCAGCCGATGCTACTTAAAGAAACATAGTAAACACAATTAACGTCAAAACTGGGAAGCATATATAATCCATCCCTTGAAATTTATTTTTAAAATAACAATGAAGCAATGGAAAATAATCAACCAATTCCATAATGAACTAGTTAATAACTTTGACAAAACTAACAGAAGGCCCCCCCGCGGGGGGGGGGGGGGGGGGGTGGGTGATGGTTATTATCACATTTGGCCAAGTTATTGACCTTAATACTAAAACAGAACAATGATTGAATCGTTGTAACACTCATCCCAGCTTTCCCACAAACTGGTTTCCCACAATCTTACACAGCACTGGCCAGGGATCCTAAAGCAGGCAAGTTTTAAAGAATCACGCCCATTCAGTCGGGTGGTGACATGAATATTAATATTACACTTCGATAGTTCAACTACACCAGACCAGGGATATGATTTGCAGCTGATTACACACAATTCCATAATGCAGATAACGACACCACCAACAACAATGAGCATAAATTAATATACAAGCATTAACTATCGTAAAAAAAAAAAAAACCAAAAAATAAATGCATTAGGAAAGTATCCTCTAATGCTGCCGATTCTTTCTTTTTTTTTTTTGATAAGTACAAAAACTAAAAAAAAATATAGGCAGATATCTTACGATGGTTATCTGGACAGTTGCAAGCTTTGCAAATGAAAATAAAACAAAAGCACTTTAACCTCAAAAGATCCACAAGCAGAAGCCTCCACTCAGTCACATCAGCAAGAACACAGAAGATAGTGAACTAAAGCTTCATATCTTAAACCTACCACAAACATTAATATTATTTTGACATTTAGGTTCATTTTACAGAATCCAATCAAAGCAATAATCAGCATGAGAAAGAATAGGATCAAGCAGACTCGTGAAAAATATGCATCTTCCACTGCAATGATAGCAGCAATGCCATCAGAAAAAAATGCTATATCGTCTTTAGTGTAAATTAACAATAAAGTACACACCTTTGTCCTTTCCAACCTTCACCAGCATAGGCATCAATCAAGTTTTGCTCATAGCTCATTCGATTTAGTAAGTATCTAAGATGTTTCCTAATTCTTGAGAATTCATCAACCGGAATTTTCTTCATTTGTCTCTTCTTCCTCTTCTTCCTTCTCTTTTCTCCATTAGCACCATCATCATGTTCTGCCACATTATTATCTGGTTCAGGAGCTTTAGATTTCTCTTGCAATCTTGAGCGCAACACTCTAGTATTGCTAACAGAAGATCTGAGTGCACATTTTCCTTTGGTTGATTTTGCTGAGGTTCTTCTACCCCTGCCTCCTGACTCATTAGGATTGTTCACTGCATCCTCTGGCAGCAGTTCTAATAGATCAAGATCACAATTCTTGGACAAATTATCTGGTAATGGTTCCAATTGTTCAAGACCGGTATTCACTGCCTCATCTTCAGGTGGCAATCCCAATTGCTCCCTACTAGACTCTCTCTGATCTTCAGGTGGTGGTCTCAGTTGTTCCCAACTAGAATTTCTGGTCACATGTCCAGAAGGTGGGCCAGGTTGTTCAAGACCCAGATGGTTGGATTCTATTATCGAAGTTTCATGTGGTCCATTTTGAATGTTTCCAGTGCCAATTTTCTGTGTTTCTGTCAATGCTTCACTCTTTAAACTTTGAGAAACAACTTCATGATTTAGTTCTAGGATGCCTTGTTTAGCACTTCTATTTTTTGCTTCAGGTAGAAAACATAACTGATCAGGATTAGAATCCATGGTGTCATCTTCAGGATGTTGTCCAAGTTGTTCACATTTCGTTAGATATTCATGAAGTGGTCTAAATTGTTCAATATCAATATAGTCACATTCCACAGCCCTAGCTTCTTCCGATCCCTTGTTTGCAGTTTCAGTGCCAATTGCATGTTTTTCTTCCCTTGCTTCAGTAGACAAACTTCTAGAATTGAATTCAAGTTCTTGTTTTAATGTTGTTTGTGCTGGGCTTGAACTTTGTCCAGTTGCACTGTTTTCTTGTGCTGAAGATGCATCCATATTCATGTTGTCACAGATTTAACACAGACAGATTATAATGACAAATTTCCCCAGGCCTATATCATTCAGTTTACCACAATGAATTTAAAGACACAATGTAACCATAAAAACTCTGTGAGAACATAGCTAGTTCCGATGAAGTTGTGATGCATTCCATACACCTGCACTCAACATCAAAATAGTACAAAAATGTACAATTAACCTCAGCCAACAATGAACAAGTTCAGAGAGAGAGAGAGAGAGTGTCAACAAGAAAAGTTTCTGAATAGTTTTGCTTTGCTCCTTTTTTTTTTTTTTTTCCTTTCTTTTTGGTTGTTGGGTTTGGGTGGGGGGGTGTGTGCACTTGAAGAGATTATGTAGAACAACCTTACCACAGGGTAACTAATTTTCTTCATAAAACTTCAAATAAAGCCACAACAAGGAAAACTTGGTTCTAGTGCTTGCATGATGGTAGTCCTTACATCTATGCATGGAAGAATGTACAAATTGTTGGGCACGTTTGCATATCATACGATTCATACCTACTGTGTTACTCCTGTACATGCATATTGTATTCTTTTTAGTGGATAATACACACATATTCCCCTGTTGCCGCTTCCACTAACATAGTGTCCCAGTTGTCTCAGTCCTCCTCTATCACGTTTAATTCTTGTCATTGACACTCCTAAAGCCCAGTTTTTCATTTGAATATTTTCATTTTTACCAAACTCCTGTCGGCCTGTGACAATCTCCACCTTGGCTTTTTTCCTAGCAACATGACTGATATCTCTTGTACGAATTCAACCATAATGCATGTGTAAGCCTTTGCGTACATTCATTTGTGGCAGTTCGCATATATTCAATCCCTTCAACCAGCTTGCTTACTATCATATTAGTTTGCAAATCATACTATATACATGCGCAGACATGCTCTAGCAGAGACAAGTGCAGAAACTTCAGGGAAAAAGATGGCAGAAATGAACTGAAAATGAACGGGGACAACCTACAAAGAGGACCGGTTGAGGCTAGGGAGGATGTTCCTCCAGCTGAGGAGGAGGAAGGGGTTGCTAGTTGCGAGCATCAACAGCCTTAGAACTGAGGAAGCTGGTTGTAGTTCTACTACCACCTTCCTTCAGAGGGCACCATATAAAGTGAGCACCAATCACCCCAGTGGAGTAGAATGTGAGCAGTTTGAAGTTAGTAGACTGGTCGTGGAGCCCTCTGAGAAGTACAGCGATCGCCATGCTGATAACCCTACCCTTATATTACCACATAAGAACTCTAAAAAAACCATATTTTTCCTACCTTTTAGCCACTCCAACAAAAGCAATTATAATCAGCCCTGAATAAAGACCTCTGATTCTACTTTGCATTAGTTTTGGCTCACTACTACTGGGAAGGTGTTCTTGACACTTGTCCTACATCTGACCAGGAATAAAAATGCAACTCCATCCACTCATTCTTTTAACTTGGTTGACTATCAAATTGTTAGTGAAAGTAGCCAAACTCAATTCAAGAAAGAATAGTCCCAACTAATTTTCCAGTTTCTGACCGACAATGTAAACATTTACTTAGAAATAAATGCATAAAAAGTTCTCATACTTTTGGGACATAACTTCTCACTAGCTCATATTATACAACCACATATCACATCTATGTTTTGCTTGTTCCATTACTTCATCTGAAATTTTCATCAGTCTTTACTTAAAATAAAATAAAAATAAAAGAAAAACCACAACTGTACATATAACAGTATCTAAATGCTAGGTTTTCCATTTCACATTTCCTTTCCTTTGCTACAAAATTGCAAAGACAAGTACATCTGGCACCAAATGACTAACAAAGTCAACCATTAGAACAAAAGCTAAGTTTTAGCTTTGGTTCTTTTTATCACTGTTTTTCCCCTTAAATTGGGAAGATTAAGTTTTTACAGATAACACATTTTACCAAGCCAGAGATTATTACAGAATTTTTTTTTGTCTCCAACATCGTTAGCATCACCTTTCTATGCTATCACCATCCGCGGGTGGACATACAGAGTTTTTTTTTCCCCCCACAAATGTGAGACGACAAGATACCAGCATAGACAACAAAAATAGAAAAGAAAAAATGAACTGAAAAATGGATTTTAAGCACCAAAATTCAGCACAAGACTAGATCATCCCAACATTCATTAAACAAATGCACATAAATATAGCTGTTACTGTTTAAACTTCTCCTTCATCCAATGCTGTTACATGTATGTCACTTATCATACTTATCAACAAAAAAAAAAAAAATGTATCACATAAATTTGGCATCAGGCCACGCCAATCGAATACGTTCTCAGCATTCAAAGCCTAAAAAGAAGCGGAAAAAAGAAGACGAAGAAGAAGAACTTGTGCTACCTTTGTTGTCTCAAGTCCTAGGGATAATCTATCCAAAATTCAAAGTTTCTTCACTTTTCCGAGCAACCAAACGGAAGATGACCATAAACACATACAAATAAATACATATATATATAAATGCGAAATCGATCCAGGAGCTTACCTTGTTCGTTTCTTTAATCCGTTATCCAGTGCGAAGACATAGGGGAGCCTCCGATAAAGAAAACTTGGAAGAGAGAGAAAGATAAGAGATTTCCCGCCTCCCAGATCGAATCGAAAGGTGCTAGGGTTTTCGAGCTGCGGAAATCAGTCGTGGAGCTATTAAAAGGGCTGTTTACTAAAATAAAATTTTTTATTCAATAAATATTAAATAGAGTTAAAATTTTAATATTTATAAAACACTGATTTGGCGTTATTAACACTAATATTTTTGGTGAAAATGTCAATATTAATGATAATTTATATTTATATTTTTTTATATTAATTTATTTTCTTTACTAAAAATTAAATTTAAAAAAATAAATAAAAACGTCAAACTTACTTGTGCTTTTATGTTTAAATATAAAACGTTAATAGAATCAACGTTTATAGCCCAAAATAAAAAACGTTAGAGTCAATGACTTTTTTAATTTTGATATTAGTACAATTGTTTTGTTCATAATATCAACAACTTTTAAATTAAAAGAACATCATAAGTGTTCAGTAAAAAATTAAAAGCGTCATTTTCAATAACGTATTGATTTTCAAGTTGAAAGTGTCAAAGTCAATAGTGTTTTTTAGTTCAATTTTGAAAAGGTTGATGCAAATATACTTTTATTTTAATTTTTAAAATTCTATTATTATTTTAAAAGATTAACATAAAATAATAAAAAAATATTTACAAAAAGCGTCAACGTCACTCTTAATTTTGTGTTCCCGAGACTTTCTCTCACCGCCGGTGAAGAATTTACCCGCCTGAGTCTATTTTGTCCTCTAAATCAGGGCCAACGTCGCGCACCCATAGGGCTGCATTTGCCAGTTGCTACTACTGTGCGCTTGCGGCGTACAGAGAGTCTACAGAACTCGTGATTATGCGGGACTCGAGACTCTAGAGTCCAGAGTAGCATATGCTAGCTGGACCAGGCAAAGTGGGCTGAGTCTACCTCTTTTTTCATGGGCCAATCTCAGCCTGCTTTTGGATTTGTAAGAGTGGGCCTTCAGTCCGCCTGTTCATTATGATGAACTTTGAACTTGAAGGATCAAATTAAGTGTGAATTTTTGAAGCAAGTAATTTTCCTGTTAAATTAGAAATAACTTAAGATTAAGAATACAAATTTTAATACAAAATTCTGAAATCTTCGATCACTTACATTCCTTTTTTTTTTTTTTTGGCACAAATAAAGTGGTAAAGGGTCATATTTGTAGAGTTCTTTTGTGCTTGCTTGTTTATCCCACCTTTTTAATTATTTTTGTTCCCTAAGCTTGGATGCCAAGATTCACGAAGTCTCAGGGAAGAGAAAGAAAGAGAATGATGAAGTAGTCAAGGTTGAGAAAGGTATATGAGCCAAGAATGGCGTCTCAATTCTAAACTTTATGTTTCTAGTTTCTTTTCTCTTTTTTAGTTTCTTTTCTCTTTTTTTTGCAGCTATCCTTGCTTGGGACTTAGGTCTTTCCATTTTATAACAACGAATGAAAGGAATTAATTTACTTGAGTTTGCAATGCATAACACATTTAAGGAAGTAATGTTGGTCCTAGGTTAGAAGTTCAATAATGGGAGTCGTTAAAGGCATGAGCCGCATGACCCATGATCGTCCAAGCTTTATCTGCTAAGCTTTTCGCATGTGTTGCCTCTGAATTGGGCTTGGAAGAGCCTAAGCAACTTAGACATAGGCTCAACTGCAACTAATTCTGTTGAAAGACGAGGCCCACTGGTTAATTGGTTTCAGCCTAGTGATTGAGGTGAAAATCCCGGATCCCAATATGACATAGAGGATAAACCAACTGGGTTAGCCTAGTTAGCCCGACTGTTGACCTCTTTTTTGGATTTTTATCAAATAAAAAAGTTGGTCACAAGAGATTTATCTTTTATGAATACTCTAGTCCCTACGTGGATAACTGTCTTTGATCGGCTCAAGAAGGGGATTAGTTGAGGTGCGCGCAAGCTAACTCAATACCCCGACAGTTGAATTAAAAAAATTTACATATAGGATAGTCCTATTGTCAGGACAATCTTTTATGAATTTAAAAAAATAAAAAAATACCCCTTAATTCGGTTTTCTCATATATAATAGTAGTGGCATTTGAATGCATTCACAAAAAAAATTATTTTGACAAAAGCTAAGGTGCTGCAGTAGTAGAGCCATCTTTACATTTAACTAAAAATTTGGAAGCTACTCGAAAAAAAAAATTTGAAGGAAGAAATGGAGAGAGAGAGAGAGAGAGAATTGATGTAGCCATAAATCATGCAAGGTATAGATGTTAAACATCCTAGTAAATAACTCATTAACAAGGAATGCAGTGAGGGTCAACAACTTACACTCATTGTAAGTTGATCTCCCCATATTTGTATTAAGGTGTTTTATATTATATCTACCTACTATAATAAAAGCCGGAATGTCCCGCTTGTTTTTCTCCAGTACAATTGGCCTGAAATGTCTTCTTCGTCCATCATCTATTTACTTAATTATGTTTTCGCCCAACCTTCCAAACCACCAATTAGATTGCTGCAGCCACCCAACCCATCAAATCAGATCACACGTTGTAGCTGTTCCGTCTGTAACCCAAAAACCTTCAAGTAGTACTTTGCATAGCACCAAATCTCTCCACTGCCAAGAAAAGAAAGAGTTTGGCTTGACTTTGCCAACCTTCCATACCATTAAGCAAATTGGTGCAGCCACCCAATCCATCACTTTGAATAGCACCAAATCCCTCCACCGCCAAGGAAAGAAAGAGATTGGTTTGACTTTGCCAACCTTCCAAACCACCAATCAGATTGGTACAACCACCCAACCCATTAAATTAGATCACATGTTGTAGCCGTTCCATTTATAACCCAAAAACCTCTGGCCAGTACATCGAATAGCACCAAATCCCTCCGCCGCCAAGGAAAGAAAGAGATTGGCTCGACTTTGCGACAATAGATCAAGTAATAGTTCCGTTTGTAACCCAAAAACCTCCGAGCAGTACTTTGAATAGCACCAAATCCCTCCATCGCAAAGGAAAGAAAGAGATTGGTTTGACTTTGCCAACCTTCCAGACCACCGATTAGATTCGTTTAGTAACCCAACCTATCAAATTCGATCACGCGTTATAATCGTTCTATCTATAACCCAAAAACCTCTGAGCAACAACCGCCATGGACATCAGAAGATTTCTGCAACAATCGATCAAGCAACTTGTTGTTTTCCCCCATTGCGTTACTGTCATAGTAATACTTGTTGCCACCACATTTTCAGCCAATCAAAAGGCTTGCTATGCTCGAAAGATTGCTTCCTTGTCGACTCAAACAGGTTGCTTAATTGTCCAAACCACCTCAAATCTGTTCTACTATATATGTATATGCATCAAGCAATGGTCTACGACTGAAGCAAGAGAAAAGCTACATCACAATCAGGTTAGTTATCTAACTAAGTCTGTTTGTAATTGGATTTCGCTTGAAGGCATACCCATACCATCTTAGGTCCTTGGAGGTTAGTCTTTAATGGCCTTTTAGGGACCCATGCATTGTTAGGAGCAATAGATTTTTGCATAGCGTAACATCTACTAACAATATGTCCTAACTTATGACAATAAAATCATGAATCTGTGGTTTTCCATGGAGGAAACAAATTTTCCTTTTGAAAATTTTCGTCTTTTAAAGGGATCAAAACTAAGTCCAGCTTTGTCTGGTGAGCACTTTTGTTTTCCTACGATAGCATCCAATTTTTTTTTCCATTTACACATCTAAAAAATATTGTTTCCAAATGTTTAACTTTATCATTTAAAATTTGGTTTTACTTTTAAGAATCCTTTGGAAAAGAGTTTTTTTTTAATCTTTTTTTTCAAAACACAAACTTCATTTTCTTTTTGCAAGTTCTCATTTTCCTTGGTAAAAGTAGAAAACATCTTTTTGAGAAGTCCATTTTTTTTTCCTATCTTTTTGAATTCGAAAAGTAAATCATCGAATGCATCTTGTAATTCATTGAAAGTAAATTGAGAAGTGTTTGAATTCGATACCTCATTGTCTTCCTCATGAGCCATGAGACAAAGATTAGCCAACTCTTGAGGTTCGGCTTCTTCTTTGGAACCAGATTCTTCATCGTCACTCTATGTCATAGCTGCCATTGACCTCTTCCCTTGGTTTTTCTTTCTTTCTTTTTGAGCGGGGGGCATTTAGCCTTTATATGACTAGGCTTTTTACATTCATAGCATATAATGGTTGATTTTTTACTAGAATCTTCTTTGGCTTCATGCTTCTTTCCACTTTTCCATTTCTTCTTCATGAACCTCTTGAATTTTTGTGTGATGAGAGTAATGTCTTCATCATCATTCTCATCACTTGTCGATTCTTCTTCTTGGTTGGTAGACTTGAATTCTACCGTCCTCCTTTTTGTTTATTTATCATCTTGGGCATGTTGCTTTTGAGTTAATTCATACATCATGAGGGAGCCCAAAAGTTCTTCAAGAGGCAATGTGTTGAGGTCCTTTACTTATTGAATTGTAGTGACCTTAGCTTCCTAAGTTTTTGGCAGTGACCTTAAGATCTTTCTTACCTGCTCATTATTAGGATACACTTTTCAAGAGATTTCAAACCATAAATAATATCGGTGAACCTCGTGAACATTTCGGTAATAGACTCATCCGTTTTCATTTTAAACAATTCATAACTATGCTATAAGATATTGATGTTAGATTCCTTAACCTTAGCTACCATCATACTATACATACTAACAACATTCTATTTTATTTGCAGGACACCAAAATACAAGCGACAATGTTTCAAAATGATTTCCAAACTTTTGAGCACACTTTGGCATTAGATAAAATGTAGCTATGTTGACTAAAAATGATCCTAGCAACAAATCAACTGCACGTGATGAACATAATTGCCAAATACTTATTAAACAATACAAAAAAGTTGAAGAGTTAGAATATAAAATAATAGGCCCACCCATAAGAGAATTTAAGTTTCTGCCTCTTTATAATCTAGCAGATACTACTCTAATGACATCGCAAATTGGTAAGTTATAGTGGTTTATCTTAAATAATGAACTCATGCATATAACTAACTACACTTAATATGCATCACAAGTTACTCGTGTCATTGTTTTTGCAGATTTTGTTGCAATCGTATTAGATGTCTTGCCAGAGGAAAAAACGAAACAGAAAAGGGAACATATGGATATTTATTTTCGCGATATAATTGTCATTGACACTTAGTAAGCATAACTATAGGCTTACCCTTTAGCATAACATTTGAATATAGGATGATTATCATAAACCAAATTGACAATTATCTTACAGTTATTTGATATTTAGTCTCCAGATTACAATTTTGACAACATGGGGTACTTTTGTTCATGATGAAACACAACACTTGCTGAAATGTTAGGATCCAACCCGATTATTGTAGCTACAAATTTACAAGTAAAGCATATACATGGTAACTCCTAAATCATTGTATATAGTTTGCAACATTGTATATACACCTCATACACTAAATAGTTCTACATTTCTTATTGTAGGAAAAACAGTGATCTCACCAGTCAATCATTTGATATATTCACAAATCTAGACATACTTGAAGTCAAACAACTAGAATCATGGTATTACGTTTGATAGCTGAAAGTTTAATATGCCATTCCAATGAAATATTTTTAAAAAAATATATGGTGATTATTACGTTCTTATTTTTACAGGAAAAATGAAAACCAAGAATAACTACAAGACATGTGACAAGAAGATAGAACCCCATCTACACAACAATTGAGCACCATTGCAGAAATATTAAGATCCTCAAATATGGTTTTTACACAATTGTTATTGTTTCCTTCTTTCAATTTGTTATATCATAACTCAGCCATTGATGTAATATACTTACCAGCTCTTATGTTATTTGACATGAACTAACATATTGCATAAAAGCATAAGTTACAAGCATATTAGTTATTTGATAGGAATTAATAGGAACTAACATACTGCATAAAAGCATCAGTTACAATTATTTTACCATAAGACCAATGTTGGTATATGAGTTGCAATGCTTGCCATAGGAAAACACAAAAAAGTTTTAGAGCAAACTTTACACGTGAATATTGTCATAGGACCAAGTGTCGCGCCCAGATTTTTCGCACTCGATGAATACACACACAAGCGGAAAAAACACTGTACTCTCTCGCTAGAATTCACCCTCCTAGAAGAATGAGTGCGACTATGTTTGAGTTGAAAATTGATTTGAATAAATGGCTTTTGGAAAACATTTAGAGTCGCCACCTAACTTGATTAAGGTGAGTTAGGTCACTTAAAAACTAAGCACAATCCGAAAACTACACTTAGGGTTTTTGAAAACGATTTTTGAAAATACTACCTCTAGAGAGGGTTTTTAAAAAAATAGGTTGTTTGGCAACCTTTGAAAAACTTTTAAGCCCTTTTTAAAAATAAACTCCATTTTGGTCTTTGAAAATAGTGATATTAGGTTCGGAGGTTGGTTATGTGTAGGGAAGACGCACTAAGCCATCACCTTACCCCGCCCTTACGGTACCTACATGTCTATTTACCCTAAATTCACCTATGAGAGTCTTCAATTAACAAATGTTCAATCCTATTTACTTTAGAAAAGAAATGTTTAAAAAGAAATTAACATAATGCATGATGTGCAAGTGCAAGTGCAAGAAAAGAGAGTTGAAAAATAGATTTGGAAATAGATTGATTTGAAAGAAATTTGAAAAGATAAATTTGAAATTGGAAAGTTTTAGAAATTGGAAATAGAGATTTGGAAATAGAAATTTGGAATTGGAAATTTGAAATAGATTATGGAATTGGAAACTTGAAGAAAATTGTAGAATTGGAGATTTGAAAGAAGTTGTGGAAGTAAAAGTTTGAAAAATGTTGTGACCGCACCCATGAAGGTTGCCTACGTATCATTTTGAAGGAATCAGGTCAGTCGTAGTTCGGACCAGCGTCCGATAGAAAATAGAAAGTATGATTGGAAGAAAGAGATTTTGATTAGAAGATTTGAAAAGATTTGATTTTAGAAAGCTTGGTTTTAGAAAACCTAGACTTAGGAAAGAAAGTTTTAGGAAGGACTTGAGATTCAGAAAGATTCGACTCAAATGTTGGACTTGAAAGATTAGGAAATGTTCGAATTAGGAAAGTTTCATTTTAGGAAAGTTTCATTTTAGGAAAGTTTTAAATTAGGAAAGTTTTGAATTAGGAAAGTGTTGGATTAAGAAAGTTTTGAAATAGGAAACATTTCGTTTTAAGAAAGTTTTGAAATTGGAAAGTTTTGAATTTGGAATGTTTTGAAATAGGGAAGTTTTGAAAGTTGAAAAGTTTAGAATTTAGAAAGTTTTAGATTTGGAAAGATCGGAAGTTTAGGGAAGTTTAGAATTTTAGAAAGATTCAAAGTTTGAGTTTTAGAAATTCTTGAAATTAGGAAAGGTTTTGAGTTTAAGAAAGGTTTGAAAACTTAGATTTGGAAAGTTAGGATTTGTAAAGGGATGGAATTAAGAAAGGTTTGAAACCTTACAGTTTAAGGAAAGATTCAAAAGTTTAAGTTTAGGAAACTTAAGGTTTAAGAAAGTACTAGATTAGGAAGGAGTTGAATTAGGAAATGTTTAGACTAGGAAGGATTGAGATTCCTATTTCCTAAATTGAAATATTGGATTTTGTTTATAAAAGATGTGTTTTGATTTTGTTTCTAAAAATGGAGGATAGAATCTAATTTTCTAAATGGAAAGATTGGATTTGGTTTCCTAAAAGGAAGATTTGATTTGGCATAAATTTGGAAAGATGGAGTTTTCGAAATTCTAGTTTTGGGAAGACTATAGTTTTGATGTAGAAAAGAGGTTTTGAAAATATGTATAGTTTTGATGTAGAAAACAAGAGATTTTGAAAACCTAGGTTTTGAGGCCAAAATAAGGGATTGTAAATCATGTTTTTGGGAAGGAAAATTAAAGTTTCCTAAACTTGGGTTCTAGGGTTTAACTTGCACACCAAGAAAAGGGATTTTTGGAAAGTGAGTTTTTTAGAAAGGAGATCCTAAAGAGGAGTTTTTAGAAAGTGAATTTTAAAAAGAGTTATTTAGGAAGGAAACGTAAGGAGCGTCTTTGGAGAGTAAACTTTAAGGAAAGCGTTTTGAAAATGTTTTTATAAAGTGAATTCGAAGAAGGTGTTCTTGGAAAGAGTTTTTGGAAAGAGTTTTTCTAGGAAGAAGACCTAAGGAGCGCTTTTAGAAAGTGAATTTTAAGGAGAGTGTTTTGGGAAGGAGTTGAAAATGAAGTTTAAAAAATAGATTTTTAGAGGGAGTTTTTGGAAAACAACTTTGGAAAGGAATTTGAAGAGAATTTTTAGAAAGTATGTTGAAAGAGAGGTTTTTAGAAGGAGAAATTTGAAAAGAAAGTTTTTAGAAAGTATATAAAAATATCTCACTCTCCTAAAGCGATTCTAACCATAAGAAGGTTAGAGCCACTTTAAGATAGTGGTTTTGAAAACAACAATGTTTTAAAAATATGGACCATATTGGTCACTTTAAATGTAACACTTTCCTAAAGCAATCCTAGCCATGAAAAGGCTAGAATCACCCTAGGATTGTGATTTTGAAAACAAGTTTTGAAAAAGAAGATTTTGATGTAATTTTGAAAACGATGTTAATGCAAGTTTTGAAAAACGAGTTTGAAAATGAATTTGAGAAGAATACAAGATCATGATATGCACAATGCAAGGAGGGTCGTGAACATACAAGGTTAAAGGCTTCACCATATAATCAAAGGGGCCGAACCCACGTGGTCTCCAGTTAAACTAAAAGAAAGCCCCCGACACGATGACTCCCCCATAGCCTAATCCTACACATAGATCGGGAATTCCCTTGTTTCAAGCATGCAAGAAACGGGAGAAGAAGATAGGGGATTAAAATAGAAGAAAACCCAAGTGGGTTTAGAGGGAGAAGAGACCTACCTTGTGTCTTCTTTATTTTGCTTAGCTTTGCGTGCTTTGTTTTGTTTGTCTTGCTTCGATCATCACTTCAATCTTTAAGAGTTTGTCTTCAATCTTCAAATCTTCAGATTGCAGCACTTCAAGTCTTCAAAGGAGGCTTTGGAGGCTACTGTATGAATGTATACAAGTGTATGTGAGTGTATAGGAGGCTAGGGTTTGTGTATGGAGGCTAGAGTTTGGAAAACCTAAGGAGACTAGGGTTTAAAGAGGCTACGAGCTCTGTATATCGAAAAGTAGGGTTTTTACACTGAGTTTGCGGACCCCTTTCATGTTGGAGGAGGCTCTGTATTTATAGAGAGAAGAATGACCTGGCGCCTGTTGCAGTGGTGCTAGGTCAAAAATGCTTCTGGCGCCACTCCTAGTGGCACTAGTCAGTTAGGAAAGTTTTAAGGTTGGCAAACAACGTATCTTGAGAAGATTTCGGCCCTGTACTAGTGACTACCATGCAATTTTTAGCCTGGCTTCACTAGGAGTGACTCCGGAAGGTCCGAGAATGGTCCGAAAAGCCGGAAAGGGCAGGAACGCTTAGAATAGTGTCCCGGAGGTATTTGTCTTGAAAAAGAGTGACAAAATGTGTTGGAAGGGTTGACCGGGCCATTAGGGGCAAAACGGTCAATTGGGCCGAAAGCTGCCGGGACGGACTCAGAACATCCCAGAAGAAGACTCGAGATTTGGAAACATTATTTAGAACGTTCCCAAAGGCTTCCGGTTTGATATCCAGAGCCGGTGTGGCTAGAAAAAGGTGACCGGCCCACCAGAGGCAAAACGGTCATTTTGCACCGGGTTTGCCGGAACTTACTCGGAATGATCCGAAAAGATAATAGAAGGTTAAAAATACTATAAGAAGCATTCTCGGGAGGTTACCGGTTTGATACCTAGAGCCTGTGTGGTCCCCGAGGCGTTCGGATGCCTAGGGGCAAAATGGTCATCTTGACCGAAAAGTCTCGGAATTGGCCCGAAATTAACTAGAAGGCACCTAATCATACCGGATAACTTTTATGACAATATTGGAAGGGTGGACTTACCATTCTGAGGACTTAGGTGTGTTCTCGAGAAATGTGCCGAAAAATGGCCCTAGGGGTAGTTTGGTCATTTTTCACCAAAGTGGACTAGCAGGCATTGGTGTTGACCTGGGTTTTGAGTGTTTCCGCCACTCTGACGGCGGTCTCGTGATACAGGGGTTTGTTGGTAATTTTCTATATCGACCTGCTTGTGAGTATTTCCGCTATTCTTACGATTGCAATGTTTGTGAGTACTTCCGCTACTCTAACGATTCGCGATCATTCCCGAGATTGCCTGATCTTGGGAAGCTGTTAAAGGGACTTAGCGCCTGAGAAGTCAACTTTCTCAGAAGGCATGCCGAAACAGAATTTCTGCATTGGCGGGCTAGCAGGCGCCAAAGGTGGACCGTTCTACTATCTAGGAGACTTGGGGTCTCGTCCCGGTTGATAGGTTAAAAGGGGACTTACCGTCTTCAGAAAGAAACGCCTGATGGAATTAGAAAGGGGACTTACCATCTTTGAAAAGATGCGCCTGATTTGGAATTGGAAAGGAAACTTACCGTCTTCGGAAAGACGCGCATGATTGGAATTGGAAAGGGGAGTTACCGTCTTCGGAAAGACGTACCTATTGGAATTGGAAAGGGTACTTACCGCCTTCGGAAAGATGCCCTTGATGGAATATGAAAAGGGGACTTATAGTCTTCGGAAAGACGTGCCTGATTTGAAACTAGACCGAACAATGCCCCTAAGGGCATTTTGGTCATTTTTCCACTACTTGGGCCTGGTGAGCCCGCGAAGCGATGGATAAACGGGATTAGACTTAGATAGTTGATTTCGATTGGAATACATCCATATTCCAAGTCTGGACAGACCGTAAACTGCCGAACGGTCAAAACTGGGATGCTTACACCAAGGTCACAGCAGAACCCTGGTAAAAACTGGTAATCCAATGTCAATGCTTTACAATAAGTTTATCTTTAGGTGCTAATTCTTGTAATTTTAGTTGTTGCATACGTGTTGAGGTAGGAGACTCCACAAGTACTATATTGACAACTCTCTTTGGAAAGCATGCAGAAAAAATCCTCTTGTGCAAAGCAACAACATTAATGAATCTCAACATAGAGGTAAATCAATGAAGAGTATTTCCAACTACGTTAGTTTTGCCTCTACAATAATAGCTGAGATGCTAATATCTTTTGTATTATAATGCTAGGAACAATTGGATTTATTAGAGAAATGGATGATTGAACGCACACATATCAAATATATTTTTTCTATGGAGTTGGCACAAGTGAGAAACACAATGCAGTTAAAGATAATCGCAATTGATGATATCGAGTGATTTCACCACCGACATGGCTTGAAATTTTGATAGACAAATTGTGTTTGCATAGTATTTATGGCAATCCTTTCTTCTACTGTATTTGGAGTAACTTTATATTTTGTTTCTATATGTGTGAAGGTTGCTTAATGGTTGTGATAAACAGTTTGCTACTTGGACCTCTTTATGGTTCAAAAAATATTAGCTTTATTATCCTTATTGCTGGATTCATATTTTCCTCTACTGATTCTATAATACAACTGAAAACACTTTGTAATATTAGATACCATTTGGCCTTTCTATTTCATACCCTTTTGATGTTGAGATCGATTTGAACTGCTAAAGAAGTGAATGTATGAAACTGATGTAGCAAGTTATGCTACTGATGTAGTGGTTCATGAATTAATATGCCGACATTGAAACTATACAAGGCATATTCTTGAATTTATTCGTCTATTCCATAAATGAAATAGTAAATAATAGTACACATCATTAACTGTATAACTGCGTCTTTTGAACTTTTTCCCTACTGATTATATGTTTGTTATTTACTTTAGCTTTTTATTTAAAGAGTCTTTGGACGTAACTTATTTAATAATTTATGACTTATATTTATAATTTTTTTAAAATGTATTTAAATAAGTTATTTAAAAAAATAACTTATGTCTAATCACGTTTTTTAAAAAAAATTATTTTTAAAAATAACTAATTAAAAATAACTTATGAGTTACAACTTATAAGTAGCTATTCAAACACCCCTCTTAAATGCTTTCAATCAAATAATGTGGTCGGCCGTGCCAGTGATATATACTACGGAAATAGAAAGATGACCAAGAAGGTTCTTGGCAAGTGCACAAAAGTAAGGTAATCAATCTCCCTTAGACTACCAAAAGTTAATAAAAGTCACCAACCCGCTGTTATTTTTGGACCGGAGCGGCAAAAAATTTGGTAGTTACGGTTGACCGGAAGACCTGTGTGCGCACGTTAGAGGTCGCCTACTTTGTTCAAAGCACGTGAGTGGGTTAGTGGATGTTTCCTTGACGCCCGTGTCCCATTGGCTCATTCATCACGTGCACACGTTTCCGTGCCCATAGACTTTGACCGTAAACTAAAACGTGAGGCAAACAAACGCAGGTTTCCATCACCTTTCCTTGGCCCCACGTTTGTTCCACTCAAAACGAGACTCTATTTAATATATGTGCTTACAAACGTGGAAATTGTCATTATTTAAAAAAGATATTAAGAAAAAATTCGGCCACAATAGTGTGGTATTAGTATTTTTATAATTAAAATTTAACATAATAAATAATTTATTTTAAAATAAAAAATCTTCACTCAACCACATCATATGAATTTTCTGATTATATATAAATATAAAAATAGATTTAATTACAAGGGCATCATTTAGCTATTTATAGCTCAAACTATTGAAAAAACGACCTGTCTTTGAAATTGCATTAGCCGATTCCCATGTGATTTAGTGACACTAAGTAAATTATTTTAGTACCTTAATTGTTGAGGTATTGAATTTGACTTTTTTCGATATGGATTACGTTGTTATACGTGTAATTACTGTTTTTTGGCCTGTTGTAGTTATTGTTATTATTAAACTTTCTTAAAGAGATTAGTTTCTTCATTGACGTATTTCTCATTAATTAATGAATTATTTACTATCCATTGATAATAAAAAGGGTAATGCTATATAAATAAAAAATTTATACAAAATTTCTATATAAAATAATGTGTTTTAATGAAAGCCTTTCACTTGAAAATAAAACACTCACCATAATGATTTTTAATTACAAAACTGTCATTATCACATTATTTGTATATAAATTTTGTATAAATTTTTTGTAAGAATAATATTTTTTTTAATCAAAAAAGACCCGTACCGCTGAAGTGTTTGTTTAATGGACTTTTCATGGGACTTGGACCATGCCGGTACCTGTAGATGGGAGGAAACCTAACTGTCGGTTAGAGCTTAGAAACAGTGACCAATTTCATTTGAATTTGGTGTAATCTATTATGGAAGGACAATGGATCAACATGTGCTTCCCCATGCCTAATTCCAAATGAATTTAGGCGCCTGATAATCCAAGTATTTGATCTTTTAGATTGCCCACAGTCAAACGAATACTATAGAATATGAGTTGATGTATAGAGTAAATGACAATGTTCCAATATAATAAATTGAAATGATATCCAGAGTGTGTTTAACATAGCCTTCGAAATAAGTTCGAGTCCCATTTCTTCCTACCCGACGTGGACCTTTAGCCTAATCAAATTTTTGGTGTCAGCTTCGCTTGGATGTAATTTTTTTAAGAACACTTTTAGCTTATTGCTTTTGACTTTTTCCGAACTTATTATCTCTATCTTGTAGCAATCTCAGATTCTCAAAGAATGGTTTCATTTTTTTTTAGAGGTTGTATTCGAGAAAAAAAGGTTTAGTAGATAGATAGTATTCACGTAGTGAAAGGTCTCTTACTATAATGCTTAAATCTTAGTGATAATAGTTGATACTGTATTATCACTCAACATTTGACTATGAGAGTAGGTATTTTGAGCATAATGTTATATATGGATTGTGCACTAGGACGATTGTGGTTCTTCTAAGTAACTATTATTTTTTTGTATGTTTCCCTTCTCAAATCTAAAGATGTTAAAGTAATCACTCCTTTTTTATCTAAGGTGTGGTCTAATGGAGCAAAATGATAAAAACATGTTTTATGCTACTAATAATCTGAATTAATAGTGATAAGAAAGCATGTCAAATCTGGACTCGATTAGACACGAATCCAATAAGGTCTCAGGTATAGTCCAGGCCAAAATCTTTCCAGTTGACCAAAAAATAATTGGAAAAAAGATATTAAGGATACATTTAAAAGTATTATCAGTTTTTATTTTTTGTTATATGTTATAGTTATGTATTTTTATTTTTTGTTTTTTTATGATTTGATGATGGTATTTATAGGTTACTGTTTTATTAATAGTACCAAATTAATGTTTTAAAACAAGAAAATACACATATTTTAGTATTTTTTAATATTTTTTATTTTTAAAAAATAAAAAATAAAAACAAAAAATAGAAACCAAACAGACACTAAAACTAACTTTTGAGAAGCATATCCATAATCGGGTACATTAGATTTGTTCATATCCGATCCAAAAATAAATGAATCTAGCAAATTCAGGTTTCATGGGAATACTTTAATAGTTCATTTTGGAATACTCAGCTTCGAATCAGACTCATTCTATTGACAAGCATGCATAGTAATAAGACGTGACCGAGTAGCTGAATGGATCAGTTTGGAATACGGCAAAACAAAAGAGTATAGTATCATATTTGAACAAATCAACACAAGCAACTGGCGAGGTGGAACCCCAACCATGAGAGTGACATAAGCTGAACCAAATGTTTCTTTTCAGCCGGGGAGCTGAATCATAGACGATGACATTGACTTGGCTATATTGGTGGTCCGGTCCTCAACACCAATAATGCTTCAACAACCAAAAAGAAAGAAAGCCCTTTTACTTGTCCCATTTTCTTGCTTTTTGGGTAGTTGTCCACAGGTCAAGGTCATTAAAATTTTTTAATTTTTTCCATAAAAACCTAATCAAGGAAGCAAAACAGAAGGTGGAAAAATTGGGCTCCTGATCTTTCTTCTCCTATCCAACTTCTTCTTCAACATTCGCCATCTAACTTGGAAAAATGAAACATACTTCCAAATCTTGATACCAAACTGGGTGTTCAAAATGAGCAAGACATCGGGGCCTCATTGCCGTGGATGTTGGTACACGTTATCGCAATTTTATTTCGATAATTACAAGTGGGATTAATTAGAGTGTTTATTTCATAATTAATTACAAGTGGAATTAATTAGAGTGTTTAATCTCTATGGTCATCTACGAGACTATGACCTACCTAACATGCAGACTTAATTTAATCAACTGCCTTGACCATTAACTTCTTGACTCTTAAGAGCACCAAGTTATATACCAACCTTTATTTATTTATTTATTTTTGGGTAAGCAAATTTAGCAGGTCAAGCATGGGGAGCAAAAAAAGGGTAATAGACCTTTATAGCCTGCCCGAAAATCCAAAAAAAGAAAAGAAAGAAAAAGAACTGTTATAGCATTAATCAGTTCATAATGCTCAAGAAAAATCATCCAATATTCTAAAGAGTTACAATCAAATAAAAACATTGAAAATTAAACACTGATAGGTCTTATTCTTAATTGGGTTATTTTATGTAAGCCGGTTGCATTATTGTGACGGCTATTAAATTATTTCTCTCCCTTTTTTTTTTTTTAATATAGTTGCTGAGCTAATTAACGATGTTAGTTTTTGGTATTTTATACAAAGTCCAGCAGTCATTAATGAAACAATTCTACAGAATCTTGTTAAACCGACTACTCACGACTCTGGTTTAAGTTTTTAAGAAGTCAATAAAACAAAACAAATGCTTGAGAACCCGAATATTAATGTATGTATAAACCTCCAGATGAGGAGGTACAAAATGTTCTGTCATTCCCCAAAATATTGTTGAGATCATGTTACAATGATATTCAAAAACCCTTTAATCACCCATTTTTAAGTTGAAGCAAGCTTGCTTCTGTCCAGGTTGGCCTAGATTTTCATCCTCCAAAGTCAAGATGCTGCACGGAGGTTGTGTACTTCAATTCAGTACTGCTAAGTTTATTCATTGAGCATTAAAACAACATAACATTTACTGACATAAAAATTTGATTAACCCATTGTACATTGTATAATAATGAAAATATGTATTTTTTTGTTCAAATTTTGTTAAATCCATATTATTAGATATGTTCTTATATGTATATTCAATTTGCAATATTATGTCGGTAAAATATCAAAATCTAATTTCTTTTATTCCAATTTTTATCTTATTAAAAATGCAATAAAGAGGGTCAAAATATTTTTTTTGTTATTTTTATTTTTTAGTGTTAGGAAAATGGAGAGAAAAACCAGCACTCACACGGGTCTAAAAACATTATTCCAGCCATTTGTCTGGTCTATTGCGCACTGCTGAATGAAGTACTTAGGCATCGGCAATTCTTTGGGTTCCTCCAACTGTGTTTTGCTTATCGGGAGGACAATTTTATTGTAGATCGGTTGGCCAAATTAAGAAGCTGCTGATAGTCCCCTTTTGTGTAAAACTTATGATCAGACCCCAGAGTTCGTAACACAAGTTTTATGTCATGAGTCATGACATTCTGGGTTATAAAACTATAGAAGCGTTCTATCTCTGCCCTCGTATGTTTGTAAACTTGGTTTAGTTTTTAATATAATATCTCTTTTGGTTAAAAAAATAATAATAATAAAGGATGGTAAGCCCATGGTATACCTATATATCAAATATTATAATATCAGTGTTAGATTTAGCTTTACATTGTCTTCTGCCTTTCTGTTGATGCGATCTTTGCTTTTCCTTTATGATCTACTTTCCTTTAATCCTACTTTTTGTGATTGATCAAAGGAAAATTCAATGCACATTCGAGGGATCAAGGGAAGGAGGACCAAGTGAACCGTGACTGCTCTATTACATATTAAAATTGGCATAAATGTATACTTTTTATTTATTTATTTAGTAACACGAGGGAACTTGTCTAAAGTAGAACTAAACTATCTCGAAAGGTGACAAATACTCAATTGATCAGTCTCACGTAAAACACGAATAGTTCAGACAGACAACTACTTTCATATTGACCGACATTACTATAGTAATTTTTTTCCAATAATGCAGATTCTCTCTAATTATACTTCATGCAATATAGAGAATTCACACTTAAATGGTATTAATATTATACAAATAGTACACTGTTATTTTATGTTTCTTTTTAATTGAGTAAGCTCGAGTGTGGTTTTTACACCCTTCCTAAAAAAATCTATACATTTGTAGTCATAACTTTACTACCTCCTCCACTATACTCATTTTCATAATTTCATTGCCAATTTTTTTTTTTAATACAGTTAAAAGAGCTCTAGTGTCTGAACGTAGCATACAATATAAATTAAATAATCATCTATAAGATTTCACAAATGTTAATTGTTTATTAGCATTGGGAAAATCAAAATAAGATTAAAAAAGTGTTAATTGTTCCTTTCCCATAAGCAACAGACTTCTGTGTAGATATAAATATATATATCTATAGGTAGTTTTGGCATTTGTGTCACGTGCCACGTCTGCAACAGTAGAAGCTGCCGAGCCGGCCGGCCTCCCGTCCTTGTCATGAACCAACAATGTTACCCGAAAAGAGCCGCGTGGTTGGGTGACGCGTATGACAGTCCAAACCCCAAACCAGCCTGTATCTGCTCACGTGCCAGTCAATGGACCCCACACAGCTTCCCATTTGCGCAACGACGACGTGTCGTGGCCCCATCTTGTCCCCTTCTCGCCAGGCACAGCCCTTGACGAAAATATTGCAAAATTGTCCACGACCCATTTAGCTCCCGTCAGCTTCCTTTTGCCCCCCTTTTGTCCCTCCCACCCTTGGGTCCCACCATGACATGGCACCTGACGTGTCTCTTCCTATATATGGTCAATGCACTCTTAGCTCTCACTCCATCCTCTCCTCCATCATCTTCTTCGCATTCTCTCCCTCTATCTCTCTCTAACACACAATTCTACGAATTATCTCTCTCTCGCTTTCTCTCTCTCTCTATCTCTCTCTAACACACAATTGTACGAATTATCTCTCTCTTGCTCTCTCTCTAACACACAATTGTACGAATTCTCTCTCTCTCTCTCTCTCTCTCTACAATGGCGGTTGGTTCTGCACTGTCATCTCCGCTGGGTCCTCCGGCTTGTGAGAAGGATGCGAAGGCGCTTCATTTCATTGAAGAGATGACTACAAATGCTGACTTAGTTCAAGAGAAGGTTTTGGCCGAAATACTGAGTCGAAACGCCAAAACAGAGTACCTCCAGCGATTCAACCTCTCTGGGGCAACCGATCGGGACACCTTCAAATCCAAAATCCCGATGATTAGGTACGAAGATATTCAACCTGAAATTCAACGTATCGCCAATGGCGACCGTTCCGCAATCCTGTCAGCTCATCCGGTTTCCGAATTCCTCACTAGGTAAGTTAATTTTCAACCTTTTTAACTCGTTAAAGAAATTGCAGAACTGGGTTAGTTTTAACTTGTAATTTTGATATTTCTACAGCTCTGGGACTTCAGCTGGTGAAAGAAAACTCATGCCGACGATTAAAGAAGAGCTGGATCGTCGTCAGAAGCTATACAGTCTTCTCATGCCTGTCATGAACCTGTAAGTAGATGCATATAGGAATACGTATATAACTATATAAGCATTTTGGTTCAGTTTTGTTTGACTATACAATTTGGAGTTTTTTCTCCCTTAAATAACTCGTTTTTTTACTGTATCAGATATGTCCCGGGTTTGGACAAAGGCAAGGGGCTTTATTTCTTGTTTGTGAAGTCAGAAACGAAGACTCCAGGTGGGCTTTTGGCTCGACCCGTTCTTACGAGTTACTACAAGAGTGAACACTTCAAGACCCGACCTTACGACCCGTACAATGTCTACACGAGTCCCAATGAAGCCATCCTCTGTTCAGACTCATTCCAAAGCATGTACACCCAAATGCTATGCGGCCTTTTAGAGCACAAACAAGTCCTCCGAGTGGGGGCCGTGTTTGCCTCGGGCCTAATCCGAGCCATCCGGTTCCTCCAGCTCAATTGGCCACAACTCACTGACGATATCCGCACCGGAACACTAAACCCAAGAATTACAGACCCGTCAATCCGGGAAAGCATGAACCAGATTCTAAAATCCGATCAGAATCTAGCAGACTTCGTAGCAGCAGAGTGCTCAAAGGACAACTGGGAGGGAATTATCACAAGGATTTGGCCTAACACAAAGTACCTCGACGTGATTGTCACGGGTGCAATGGCTCAATACATCCCGACCCTAAACTACTATAGCGGCGGGTTGCCCCAAGCCTGCACCATGTACGCTTCATCCGAGTGTTATTTCGGACTCAATCTCAACCCGATGTGTAAGCCCTCCGAAGTCTCTTACACCATCATGCCAAACATGGCCTACTTCGAGTTCCTCCCCCACGAGCCCAACTCCACCGGGTTGACCCGCAGCTCACCTCCCAAACTCGTTGACCTCGCCGACGTGGAGGTTGGGAAGGAATATGAGCTCGTGATCACCACTTACGCCGGACTATACCGCTACCGAGTCGGCGACATTCTCCGAGTCACCGGGTTCCACAACTCAGCTCCACAGTTCCACTTTGTTCGGCGAAAAAACGTGTTATTGAGCATTGACTCGGACAAGACCGACGAGGCTGAGTTACAAGGAGCGGTCGAGAACGCTTCACAACTGTTAACTGAGTTCAGCACGAGCGTGGTCGAGTACACGAGTTACGCGGACACGAAGACGATTCCGGGTCACTACGTGATTTACTGGGAGTTATTAGTGAAGGACTCGGCCAACTCGCCGAGTGATGAGGTACTGAGTCAGTGTTGCCTGGCTATGGAGGAGTCGCTGAACTCGGTGTATCGACAAGGCCGAGTTGCGGATAACTCAATTGGACCGTTGGAGATACGCGTGGTGAAGAGTGGCACGTTTGAGGAGCTTATGGACTACGCAATCTCAAGAGGAGCATCCATTAATCAGTATAAGGTGCCGAGGTGTGTTAGCTTTACACCAATCATGGAGCTTCTTGACTCGAGAGTGGTGTCGGCGCATTTTAGCCCGTCGTTGCCCCATTGGACTCCTGAACGACGTCGGTAATTAACTATGGCCGACCAGCCAAGTCAATGAAAGATTCTTCAGCTTTTATATAGTTTTTGTTTGGTTTGTTGGTTTGTTTGGTTTTTTCATTTTGGTTTGCTCTTTGTGATTAGCTCTTTGAATTGTAATTAGAGTAGGAGCCACTCAAGGAAGTTTTTGTATGGTTCAATTCAATTGGCCTGTAAAAAGGATGTAACATTTCGGCCTTTATTAAATTTTCAGGCTTGTTTGTTCTTTTCGAAAGTAATACTTTCTCTTGAACTTGAGCAAAAGAGAGGGTGGTGTGTGAATCTGATTGGAATTTTTTTTTTGTGTAAGCCTAGTCCGGTCTGATTAGAAATTTTTTTGTGCGCAGGCCCAGTCTGAGCCCGGTCTGACCCATTCAATGTTCACCTTATATGATAGGTAATAATGCTAGGCATGTAAATTCGGTCTACCCGTTGCAAACTGGTTCATTGTTGGACTCAGCCCTCGAGATCGCACCAAATTTCAGGCCATGTTGAACTTTGGGCCGAGCTCCAAAATGCTAAGTCTAGGCATGTCAATTTGGCCTGACTCGGCCGTAGCTTACCGGGCTTGGAGTGAACTTTGTAGATCCCGCCAAATTTTGGATTAGACCAAAATTGTGAATCTTAGGCCCAACTCGGCCCTAAGGATGGACTTAGGCTCAGGCTTGGGCTTTAAGCTTTGGGCTTTTGGCGGGCTTAGTCAATTTTTTTTTTATATTTTAGTTTTATAAATTAGTAATTAATAAATAGTAATCAATAATGGTTAAATTAGTCAAACTTGTAAAAATTATACAAAAAAATATACATGAGTAAACGATTAAACTTATAAAGTATTGATTAATATAAATCTATATAAACTATTAATTATATAAAAATATACTATTAGTTATAAATTTATAATTTAGGCGGGTCTAGGGTTGGGCTTTTTGGGTGAGCCTCAAGTCGGGCTTAGGCTATTAAATATAATGCCCAAGCCAGTCCATAGGGGGGGTCAGGCCTGAGCCGGGCTAGGCCCAAGTCAGGCTCAAACTGGGCTTTGGCCCAATGGGCTCGGACGGGGCTTGGGAGGCCTATGAACCTTAGCTCATATTTACATCCCTAGCTAAGCCTAGGCTCCACTCATAGGGGATTTGGGCTTGGACAAGCTTTGGACCCAATGGACCCATATGGGCCTTGGGTAGCCTATACAGGTCACTGGCCAAATTTATATGCCTAATAATCTTGTACGTTTTCAGATTTTCTTTTTGGAATGTTTAAGTTTTTGACTTACTATTTTTTTTAGCCTGCAGGCCATCATTCATACGAATCACGTCAATTTCATATATTATATTAATAATAATTGGACATATGTGGCGTGAAGAACAATTAATCTTAAGATCTCGTGCTTGACAGAGTGTTAGCTGGTCACTGAAACAACAATTTGTGTAATTAATCATTTTCCATATCACCATGGCTATTATAGTATTATGCATATAAAATGGGACAAGCTACTTTAGCTCAAGTCTTAACCATTGTTTGGCTTATTAAAATTCATTCAAGAGTGGTTCATAATATAAACAAATCAAGCTTGAATACAATTTAAAACGTATTAATTTTTTTGTCTTTGATTAGAACTCAGGTAGATAAAAACAAAAAATAAAATTACTCAAGTTTAGCTCATAATTGTTTCAATTAAAATTCATTTGAAATTTATTCAAAAGATCTCAAGTTTAGCTTATAATTGTTTCAATTAAAATTTGTTTGAAATTTATTAAAAAGATAAATAAATCAAACTCAAACACATTTGTAGCTCGTATAGCTGCTCGGTCTGAGAGTCACCTACCGTTGGTTTGGCCTATTAAAATTCTGAGCGTCTCTTTGTGCTTTTGTTAATGACTTAATGGTGTGGCATTAGAAGCCCCTGATCCTCCATCTGAATCATGTAGTGTTAGGACGTGTACTTTTACGGCGGGTATTAGGATTTTAATCTTAGTTAGCACTTGAATTATTCCTGAAATGTTGGAAAAAAATGTCTCCTTTGAGCTGCTACTTATACTACTTATTTTGCCGGGGTCTAAAAGCTGTGCTGTCAGCTTGTAAGCAGGGTTAGTTCAAAATAATTTGAGGTCTAAAGCAACAAACTTAGATTTTTTTTAAAAAAAATTATAGATTTTCTTATCTTTAATAGTGGTGTAAAATTTTTATTTAAAATTATTTTTCTAGCCTTTTTGGATGAAAAATTATTAATTAATATATTCAAATTTAGATAGTAAATCCTTTTCACTTGCTAGTATACCACATAGTCACTATGATCTAAGTAACATATGCAAATTATATTTGTTGCAAATATTTCATCGTATTTACTAAATCAAAATTAACCCAATCAATATAATAGAAAAATAGTTTTCAGTTTTTATCTTAGTAGCTACCCATAAGCAACCCACCAACGATAAAAAAAATTACACTTTGTTCAATTTAATCTCTCAAGCAATAAAGTAAAAAAATTATTCTTTTGGTAAATAAAATAATATGTCATACATATAAAGGTAACTTACAAAATCAAATAGAGATTGAATACAATTTGAGAAAACAGAAACCAAATAAAAATCAATCCATGCAAAAAATAAAAAAATTTATGACAATAAGTCATTTGATAATGGTATTTGTAAGATTTACCAATTTGTTTTTTATTTAAAAAATTTGTGTTTGCATAAGAGAGAGAGAGAGTTGTGAGGGTTTAGACTTTTGTCCATTTATATATTAGAGAAAAAGAGAATTGTATGTATTTTTTTTTCTTTTTCAAGTTGATTTGGGTTTATTTTTCTTCTTCCTTTCTTATGGGGCCATTTCTCACTTAATTGAGACTTTTTTTTATTATTTTCTTATACGTCATTTTTCTCATTTAGATTGGGACTTCTTTTTTTTTTTTTTCTTCTTCTTCTTATGGGCCTTTTTTTTCTCATTTAGACTAAAGTTTTTTTTCTCTTTTCTATGAGCCTTTTTTTTTATTATTTGGATTGGGGCTTTTTTTTTTTTTACAAGAAACATGTAAAAATTGTACAAGACTTGATTATAGTATATATGATTTTTATGGTCTAACCGGCCCTGCTCGTAAGCTGTTTGATGAAATGCCTGGTAGGAGTGTGGTTGGTTGGACTTCTTTGGTTGCTGGGTGTGCTCAGACAGTCTGTGGAAGTTTTGCAACTATTTTTATGGATAGTCAAAGAGAGTTTAAGTCCGGAAGATGATACTATGGAGCCTGGACAGTGTCTTATCTGCAGGTTCAAATCTTAAGATTGTAGAAATATTTGAGAAATGGTTAAGAATCTTAACCAAATTTAGAGATGATGTTGATTTTTAAATTTTGGGTCTTGATTCGGTCAACACCTTTCCTGGTTATTTGCATGGGAAATGGGGAAAGACGAACAATAGTGGAGAGAATTTAACCAGGTTGCTTACAGTGGAAAAAGAAGTGTGCTTCATTGGAATGCTATGTAAGCGCATATGTTCAAAATGGTTCTCCTTTGGAGGCATTTGAGTCCTTTTTCACACGATGATGGAGAGTCATAGTTGTAGAATGAACCATGTTACAGTGGTTAGTGTAGGTGGAATTTTTTGATAAGTTCGGGCCGAATACTCAAGTCCACGTTAATGAGTCCAAACTCACTGCAAGAAAGAAAAGTTAGAATGAGTTGACCCTTGATGGGCCGATCACACTCCGATGACTAAATTAACAAGCTTAATCAAGAGTTGAATATAAAAGTAGTGTATGCTTGGAGTTCATTGTTCATACCTGGCTCTTGAGGGCTTGGGTATTTATAGTGTGATCGATGGAGTGTTTTGCTTCTGACCTACTAGCAGATTATTATGACCTGCTGAGTAGGCATCATCATACGCTGTCGACTAGCCATGTGCAGGGCCTGTCTTACCGCCACTAAGGAATCCGATTGATCGGACGTGCATGTAAACTTCGCATGGGGAGCCGCTAGCGCATTTAATGCGAGTCAACTCCGCATTTAATGCTCTGAGACCGCTAACGGTATGGGGTTGCCTGTCGCGGTTTGGGCCAAGGTCGGCATGAGATCGGTGACTTGAGCCGGACCGTTCTTTAGTTTTGAAATTGGGCCGCCAACCAGCCTAGTTTTAATTCATGTAGATTGGGCCTAACTAAATGGTTTGGGCTGCGTGTATTTACCCCACAATTGCCCCCCAGCCTTTGCGTCATTTTATACTTTCGAACGGCCAAGGGTTGTAATGGGTAATTATGGCACCTTTTCAAGTGTGCGATGGTTTCTTCAGTTACTTGGCCACGCTGACGGTGGGGATTAAAAGTTCTGTAGATAGGCTGTCATCGAATCAACGACCGATGTGACGGTTCGACGGAGCGACATGATTGCTGCCGTTTTTCCTCGCAAAAACCGACGGCTTGGATGTATATAAAGGGAGTATGCCTTTTCTGGTGGAAGGCACTTCGTTTTTCTTCATTTCTCTGTCTAGCGTGTGCATTGCCAGTCTCAACTCCCATCACTGTAAGTCTTTCTTAGCCCGCATATCTTTCGCTCTTCTCCTTGTTTTCCTTCTTGTTATTGACGGTTCTCCACTGATGGCATCTCGTCTTAGGAAAATGTTAAAGGGTTCGGCGGCCATTGCCACTTTTAGGGCTAGATTTGAGATCACAGACGAGATCGGCTCAGAGCTAGTCGATCCCAATGATCACCATATGGGAAAAACCGAGAAAGGAGTACTGTTCCTGATTATTGCTAATGTAAAAAGGGGCCTTAGGTTTGCCCTTCATTCCTTACTCCACAAGTTCATAGTAAAAAATAAAGTGTCACCCTCCCAGTTGTCGTCGAATGTATATAGGATCATCTTTAGCATGCTTGAGATCAATCGGTGCCTGGGTGTGAACCTGGGGCTTGCCGAACTGGATTATTATTATACGTTCTGCAAGGTCGGGGGGAGTTCCAAAGTATACCTTCGGGTTGTA
Organism: Euryodendron excelsum; assembly: GCA_033060915.1. Classification (NCBI taxonomy): domain Eukaryota; kingdom Viridiplantae; phylum Streptophyta; class Magnoliopsida; order Ericales; family Pentaphylacaceae; genus Euryodendron; species Euryodendron excelsum. The sequence goes on along the minus strand of CM065379.1, from coordinate 51,080,257 downwards.
GAGTTGGGTAGAGAGTTAGTGAAATGTCTACCCTCCTCCGAGAAGGGCGTTGACGACGTTAGGGTTTGGGTAACCGGGCCTGGGAGTTCGGCAACATTCCTGAGGGAGAAAGACCGGCGTTTTGATGCTCTAAAGTTCCCCTCAATATAGGTTTGATGCCGACCTCTTATTCTATGTCTATGATTTATTTCTAATGTGGAACTGAATTTGATTGTGGCATTTTGCAGAAAAGAAGAAGCGGTCGAAAGCACGAGACTGGCTTGTCAACTTTGCCGACCTAAACAAGGCTCTGGACTTTCTTGGTGAAGACATACTAAGGCACGTTGCTCAAACTGCCTATATACTACTCAACTATCCTCTCCGCTACTCGACTTTTACTGTCGACACGGGGATCCCACAGAGGGTCCTCGCGCGATTGGCGAAGGAAGGTGCTAAGGGAGATTTTGAAAAGATTCCTGTCAGTGTTGCTATTGAAAGGGCATGTGCCCCCACTGAGGTAACAGTTGCTGTTTCCCCTCCGCCAGACCCCGTCGCCGAAGAACTGCGTGAAGCCCGCTCAAAGGCCACTTACGATACTAAATCGCCGAGTTAGAGTTTCAACCAGAACACAATAGTCCACCCCATCTCCAGACGAGGAGGATAGAATGAATTTGAAGTAGAGGATGTTTGTTGCAGTGGGCAAGTCGCTAAAGACGACTACCACGACCTCTATTGACCCTCCTCCTACTGATCTAAAGATCGTCCCGCTGGTTAAAGCAACCCCTGTTCAAAAGAAGCCGGCGATCCGGCAGCAGAATAAGAAGGCACCTGAGGTTGCCGCACCGCCCCCAGCCCCTAAAAAGTCAAGAATTGGTGCTGGCAAAGGTGCTGTGGAGGAAGTCGGTGAGGTTGTTACTGTAATGCTGGATATTTTAGGCCGTCCTCTGACAACAGCGGATTCGATGATCGACCAAGCCGAGGTTACTTTCGACGTCATAAAGAGTGTTCTGCAGAAAAAGGATATCGCCAAGTTGGGAACGGCAAGCGACACAACTGTCTTCATAGGGGCCTTCCATGATTCCCTGCTAGTAAGTTGGCATTGCCCTTTAAGTTATTTAAAGATTTCACTCACATTTGTTTTAACGCAAACTTTGCTTTTGGTGTAATGTTTCCTGAATTCACTGGAGGTGATGAGCCGCTACTAGAAACTTGTGGAGGAGCACGAGCACCTTATAGAGGTGCACGGTGGCTTGAAGAAAGAGTGGATTGATGCCACCAAAGATCGGATCACTTTTAAAAAACAGGCCGAGCAAGCGACTGCCGAACTTAAAATGGTGTAGGCGGACTATGAAAAGAAAGACAAGGAGGTGACCGACCTCCAAAAGAAATTTGATGTGCAGTCCGTAGACTTGTACAAGACCAATTCGGAGATTGAAGCACTCTGAGCCGAAGTGGCTAAATTCAAGGCAGAGGAAGAGGTCATAATGATGAGGGGAGAAGAAAGGGTGGCCAACAACCTAGTGGCACGCCTCCAGATGTGCTTCAAAACTAGAGTTACTCCGCAAGAGTACGGAGGTCGCGCATGTATTAAAAATCGGAGGATCCGGTGTCGTTCTCTCCCAAGGGAATTCTGCAAATATAGCAATAAAGCTCAACTAGCACGGGCACTTATCTTGATGGATTGCAAATGAAAATTCTTTTCTTTTCCTAACATAAAAGAGACCGAAAATATGTTGGTTTTGAGATGATGGTGGTTCAATGCTTAATGCAATAATTTAATGACTAATGAAGACAATAAAATCTAGTTTTATGTAATTCAGAAGAAAAGTTTGGACATGGTTGTTTCGATCCACCAATTCTCAACAAGGGTTTCCAATAAGAGGTTTATAACTCAAATCAAGAATCACACCTTGGATTCTTGATTCGGAAAATGTTTGATTATAAAAATGTGGGTTTTTGTTTGATTGAGCATAAAGAGGGAATCTATGATTGGCACCTTAGAATTAAACCTTAGACATAGGCAATACCTATACTAAACATTGATTTGTGCATAAATGTTGCCAAGGGGTTATGAATCTAAGTTTTTCTAATGAATCTCACACTAAATCAAATGAAACCATGAAATTTTAAGGATATGCCTTTGAAGTTCATACAACTCATTTTTCACCCTTTGAAGATCTTTGGTAGATCTTCACAACCACATCCAAGGGATATTTAGCTACTAGAATTCATGTCAAAGAGCATAAAAGAAGACAAATCTACCATTAAACTATATAGAACTAGTGTTTGGTTGCTAAGAAAGTGAGAAAAAATGACAAAAAAATGAGGAAAAATGGCTAGAAATAGTAAAAAATCATTCACTTCATATATATTAAGCATTCATTTACAATGGTCCAAAAGCAATAAATGATAACAAATACAAAGCATTAAAGTAAATCTAACTAAAAACCTTACAAAATAACAAAAGACCCCTTTTTGAAACGTCTTCTCTGTCCAGTTCTGTAAAAAAATAACCTAGAATGCACTTTGTCCCGTATATACAGCTTTTATACTCTGCAGAAAAATAGAGTCTGTACACACCGATCGATCGATAGGCAACCGATCGAACGGTCCAGGCGATCGAACACCCGATCAATCGCAAAACCGACCCCTCTGAAGTTTGCTTCTGTGTAATCTGTTGAGGGAATTTCGACGTCACCGATCGAACGACCGATTGATCGAAAAAACGCCCTCTCTGAAGTTTGCTGTAGAAGGTCGAACAGAGAATCACCGATTGATCGCAAGATCACCGATCCATCGGCTGATCGAACGTTCCGTGGACCGTTCGATCGGGCGATCGATCGGTCATCCCCACATTTGCCCATTTGCCTTGGTTTAAGCTCCAATTCCTATAAGAAGTGCATAAAAAGAGTTTTAATGCATTTTAGGAGTTAAAATACTAAATTAACACTGAAATTTAACTAATCAACTAACAATTTAAGCCTAGAGATTACTATTTTTAAGAGTAATCACCTGTCGACTGAGATGATGGATCTGAGCCATGTCATCTTCTGACAGGGTTAGAACAGCGCCCTTCTTGTTGCTGGAATCAACAAGTCCTCTAAGGTCTAGCACTTGTGCCTTGATTACTTTGACACTACTGTGGACGGTGTGGTCAACCCACAGAAGGTGATCGCTAACGTCGAGTATCAAAGAAAGCTCGCTTTGGATGCTGCGGCTGAAAGGGAGAAGGCTGCTGTTGAGAAGGAGAAGGCTACTGCCAAATCGTCCAAGGTTGCAAAAGAGGCTGCAGGTAGCTCGACGGACAAATCTATGCAGCCAGGGGAGAAGTCTGCAGATTGATTGTAGTTTTTTTCCTTTTTTGGATCTTTTGTAACCAACCTTCCTATTTTTAATGAAAGTCTTGTTCTGCCTTCATCTTGATATTACTTTCTCTTGGTAAACGTTTAAACAGCTGTTCGGCTATGTATTATTGTTGAAATTCATTTCACTTTAAGTTTGTATGACTCTTATATCTTTATTGGCCGACCTATCCAATTTGGATAAGGCCAATTTTTAATGCTTGGTTATTCGCTGCCTTGGTTGGCCAATCTGTCCAACATGGACAGGACCAAGTTTTTACACTTGGTTTTTGTGGCCTTCTTTGGCCGACCAGTCCAACATGGACAGGACCAAGTTTTTACACTTGGTTTTTGTGGCCTTTTTTGGCTAACCTGTCTAAAATGGACAGGACCAAATTTTTACACTTGGTTTTTGTGGCCTTCTTTAGCCGATTTGTCCAACTTGGACGGAACCAAGTTTTTATACTTGGTTTTTGTGGCCTTCTTTGATCAACCTGTCCAACTTGGACAGGACCAAATTTTTACACCTAGTTTTTGTTTAATCCTACAGTGCTCTGAGTAGATTTGTTTGAACAACTTCATAGATATCATAAAAGCTTTATACACGTGATGAGTTGTTACATCATATGGGATCCTGCACTACTGGTAGAACTTCTTTAGGTTGTTTGCATTCCAAGATCGAGGTAGTTGTCTTCTTTCTTCCACAGTTTCCAGTCGGTATGCGCCAACGCCGAATTGGGATGCCACTCTGTAGGGGCCCTCCCAGTTAGGGCCGAGCTTACTATCCGCTGGATTCTTTGTTGCCCCTAGCACCTTTCGTAAAACTAGGTCACCTGCAGCGAAGTTTCTTGGATGAACCCGTTTGTTGTAGGAGCGTCTTAATTGTCACTGATACTCAGTGAGTCTAATCAAGGCAGCTTTCCTTTTTTCTTCAGCAAGATCCAGATCCTGTGTAAGAGTCTGGTTATTAAGTCCGGTATTGAATATTGCTGATCTGATCGTCGGTAACCCAACCTCCAAAAGTATGACTGCTTCTACCCCGTAGGCCAAAGAAAAGAGAGTTTGGTCGGTAGATCTCCTTGGGGTAGTTCTATAAAACCACAGAACGCTGGATAGCTTCTATGCCCATTTTTCTTTAGCTCTTTCCAGCCGTTTTTTAATCCCATTGAGCATAGTTTTGTTTGAAATCTCGGCTTGCCCATTGCACTATGGTTAAACTAGTGTTGAATAATAGTTTCTGATCCCAAGCTCCTCACAGAATGATCTGAACATGTTGTCATCAAATTGGGTGCCGTTATCGATGACAATGCCACGAGGGATTCCGAACCTTGTCACTATACTCTTCCATGCAAACCTTTTAGCGTCTATCTCTCTGATGTTTGACAAGGGCTCCGCCTCCACCCATTTAGTGAAGTAGTCAATCGCCACAATAAGGAACCTCCTAGTACCCGGAGCTCGGGGCAAAAGCCCGACTATGTCTAGTCCCCACTAGGTAAAAGGCCACGGATTGGTAACGGTCACGAGATCCTTAGCTGGCTGATGTATGATGGGAGAGTACCTCTGACACTTTTCACATTTTAGGACATACTGGGCTGCGTTTTTTTGCATATAGGGTCACCAGTATCCTTGTGAGATAGCTCGATGTGCTACTGATCTTCCGCTGACATGACTTCCACATATTCCTTCGTGGATTTTGAATAAGATGCCTTGCACCTTATCCAGGTGGACACAGTGCAAGTAGGGACCTGTGAAGGATCACTTGTAAAGTTTCTTGCTTGGTGACAGCCAGTATTTAAGAGCTGCATGCTTGATTCGTCTGGTTTCATTTTTATCCTCTGATAGCTCGTCTTTGTCGAGATAGGAGATAATTAGGTCCATGCAGGATGGTCTCAATTGTTCTACGACCAGAGCTTGTTCTACCTCATAAAATATACTTGGCCTAGCCAAAGTCTCCACGTTGATTGTTCTTTTTGACCCTGACTTCAGGGCTGTTGCTAACATTGCCAGAGCATCGGCATGAGAGTTATTGTCCCAGATGATTTGGCGGAGTTTGTAACTACTAAATTTGTTGAGTAGTTCCTTGGCTTTAGCTAGGTACTGCGTCATTCTGTCATTCTTTGCTGCGTATTCTCCCGTAATCTGATTGAAAACTAACAGAGAGTCCGAATAAATGATGATCTCAGAGATTTTGAGTTCGATGGCTCGGCATAATCCGGCGAGCAAGGCCTCGTATTCAAATTCGTTGCTAGAGGTAGTGAAGTCGAGCTTGATAGCTTGTTCGATGACCAAATCGTCTGGTGTGATGAGCACTATGCTTGATCCTGCCCCCCGGTCATTGGAGGCACCGTCAACGTAGATCTGCCAATGATCAGTGTTCTCCCAAAGATCCAGGGGAAGGTCGTCGTGTTGTTGAGTAGGAGGTGATGGTTGGTCGGCTTCAGGTGGCAGTTCAACGGAGAATTCAGCAATGAAATCTGCAAGGACCTGCTTTTTCACTACCGATCTCGGATGAAACTTGATGTCAAACTCTCCAAACTCCACAGCCTATTTTGCCAATCTGCCAGAGAAGTCGGCCCTTCTGAGGAGAGGTTTGAGTTGGTGGTCTGTGAGGACGTTGATGGTATGAGCTCTGAAGTAGTGCACTAATTTATGAGATGCCATTACTAGTGTGAGTGCCAATTTTTCTAGGGCTAAGTATTTACTTTCTGCCCCAAGAAGAGTTTTGCTAGCATAGTAAACAGGAAACTGTTGCCGATCTTGTTGCCTGAGTAGTACGGCGCTGATTGCATGTTCTAACACCGTAAGGTAGAGGAAGAGTTTCTCGTGCTTGAGTGGGGTGGAAAGTAAGGGTGGTTGGGTCAAGTATTTTTTTAGATCATTGAGGGCTTAGTCACATTCTGAAGTCCATTTGAATTATTCTCGTCTTTTGAGAAGCTGGAAGAATGGGCGGCACTTATCTGATGATCGGCTGATGAACCTGTTGAGTGCTGCTGCCATTCCGGTTAGCTTTTGTACTTCCTTAGCATTCTTTGGGGCCTGAATGCTCTGGATTACACTAATCTGTCGTGGATCCATGTCAATGCCCCGGTGTGTAACCAAAAACCCCAGGAATTTGCCCGAGCTAACTTCGAAGACGCATTTCGAAGTATTCAATCTCACCTTGTATTGCTTTAGGATGTTGAGTACCTCTTTTAGATCTTCCAGATGGGAGTTGTTGACTTTGCTTTTCACCACCATATCGTCGATGTAGACTTCCACAATGCTACCGATCTGCTTCTTGAACATCTTGGTGACTAACCGCTGATACGTAGCCCCGATGTTCTTCAAACTAAAGGGCATAACCTTGTAGCAAAATATATCCCTTGGAGTGATGAAGGTTGTCTTCTCTTGATCGTCAAGATGGAGGGGAATCTGGTGATACCCCCGATAAGCATCTAAGAAACACATCTTCTCGAAGCTAGCTGTTGCGTCCACAAGCTGGTCAATTTTGGGGAGGGGGAAACGGTCTTTGGGGCATGCTTTGTTCAGATCAGTGAAGTCCACACAGACCCTCCACTTTCCATCCTTCTTCTTTTCTACCACTGTGTTTGAAAGCCAGCTAGGGTAGTTGATTTCCTGAATTACCCTAGCTTCCAAAAGTTTCTCGGTTTCTTCGATAATGGCGTCCACAACTTGTGTTGCTGCCCTTCTCCCCTTTTGGACCACAGGTCGGCATTTTGGGTTAACATTTAGCTTGTGGCACGCAACATCAGCATCAATTCCTGGCATATCATAAGGGGTCCAAGCGAACACTTCAAGGTAACTTGTCAACAACTCGATTAGAGAGCATTCCTCCATTTTGAAAAGGAGGTGTCGATGACGAAGTTCTTATCATCCTGTTGATTGACGTGTATCTTTTTTAGGTCCTTCGCAGACTTGTTCTTAGGCGTCTGCCCCACATCGTCAATAGTGGGAGTGTCTTCGTGCAGCTCCATCATCTGCACTTTTCTGGCCTTTGTTTTTGTTGTGCATGTCAACAGGAAACACTGTTTGACAGCCACTTGGTCTCCCCTTATTTCCCCCACCCCACCGGAGATCGAGAATCTAATTAGTTGATGGTAAGAGGAGGGGATAACTTTCATAAGGTGTAACCAGGTTCATCCCATGATAGCATTGTAGGGGGAAGGCACGTAGACTACTAGGACCTCTATCTACAACGTAATTCCTCCAGCAGTCATTAGAACGATTACCTTCCCCATGGGCCAAACAGCATCTGAGTTAAATTCAACTAATGGGTTGAGTGATGGCTAGAGGTCGGACTCCTTGAGCTCCAATTTCTTGAACAGACTGTAATACATGACTTCAGATGAACTTCCTTAGTCAATGAGCAATCTTTTCACATCACAGTCCGTCATTCTCAGTGTTACAACCAAGGCATCATTATGAGGGGTCTGTACCCCCTCGAGATCTTCGTCAGTGAAGGTAATGGACTCAGGGCTATCGCCGACCTTGACTTTCTTGCTCGGTGGTTATATCTGCATTACTTCCCTCAAGTGTACAGCCTTTTGTATTTCGGCCGGGTATCTATGTGGGTCAACGGTTCCTGATTCGGCTGAACTGTGTAGCAGCACATTGATTACTCGAACCAATCTTGCTTCAATCTCCTTCTGGGGGGGCATCTTCTACTCGTGGTTGCTTAGCCTCGTTTTTTGTTTTGTCCTGATCAATAAATTGGTCGAGATGGCTAGCCTTAGCCAAATCTTCCAGGTGGGTCTTAAGATGCCGACACTGCTCCGTTTTGTGTCCCTTCTCACGGTGGTAGGAGCAGAACCTCTTTTGGTCCTGGGACGCTGGGTCCCTGCCCAATTCAGGGGCCACTTGAAAAATGGTTTATCACGGATCTGGGGCAAGATTTTGTAGATGGGGTCCTTAAAAACTGTGTAGACCCCCTCAATCACCTTTCTTCCTCGATTGTTGTCTTCTTATCGGGGGTTTCTTGGCCTCCTTCTTATTTGTCTTCTAGAAGACAACGCCGACCTTTGCCGAACTCGGTTGTGGCACATCTTCGTCTAATCTTGCGTAGCATTCGATTCTTAACATCAATTCCTGTATGGTCAGGGTCGGCTTCTTCATCAAGGACTGCCACAAACGATGCTCCTTGGGAAGGATGATTTTGAATTGAGTCACGGCCAGTTGTTTGCCGCACTCGTCAATTTCATTGTAAGCCTCCCAGTAGCGTTGTGCGTACCCCCGTAATCCTTCCCCTTCTTCTTTCCTTAAGGTCAACAAGAAGTCGACCTCCTTGGGCTGTATGCTGTTAGCTATGAAACAAGCGGTGAAGAGCTCGGCAAGTTGCCTCCAATTTGACACGGATTTGGATGGCAACTTGTCGAACCCTCACAAGGTTACATCCCCCAAATTGGAAGGAAAGATTCGACATAACAATGCTTGGTCACCACTCCATATCACCATTATCTGCTTATAATACCGAAAGTGGTTAACTAGGTCAGCCTTTCCATCGTATAGAGTGAACTTTGGTGGGGTGAACTTTCGAGGAATTTGTTGGGACTCAATCTTCTCTGTGAATGGTGTGGATGCAATCTGGTCCATGGCCTTTCTGACCAGATCGGGGGTTGTGCGGTGTTTGGTATGCTGCTTCTTGTCCTCCAGCTTTTCATTGAACCATTTCTCCTAGTCCTTTTGTGGCCGATCATCTTCCGCACCTTCACCATTCGGCAGAGTCTTGCTCCTCCCTCTTCGCCGATCTGTTTGCCTGTCATCACAGCGCTCGGTGTTAGAGGTGTAGCTTCTTCTTACTCGCGGCGTCGGAACATCCCTGCTTCTTGTGATTCTGTCATGGTTCATGGACTTTTCTCTCCCACACTTGTCTCTTTTGGAGATTGCCTCCCTCATGACCCGAACTTGAGAAGTGAGATAGGCAATCTCTTCACTGCGCCGCCGAATCTCCCTTTCAGCCGAAAGAAACGTATCTTCACTTGGGACGCGTCCATTGGAGGCCGATGGGGCGAGGTCCCGGTGGTGGTTTCAACGGAAATTTTGTTCCTTGACATAGTCTGGATTCCTCTGCAACCTGTCTTGTGCTTCTTGGTGGCTTTCAACAAGGGTTTGTATTTCCGACCTCAGTGTTCTGCCTCGGTGCCAATCTACTGGGGTAGATTAGCAGTACGCCGAATTGGTTTGATCTTTGCTAGAGGAAGCTCCATTACTTAGCTTGTTGCCACAAGTTAAAAATAGCAAGGTTACTGAGTCACTGACGCTTGCTAATAGCAAGCACCAAAGACATTTAAGGTTTCTTCGACCCTACTCCAAATTTAGGCATAAATCATGTATCAGCTGTTACTTCACATGTTGCACCATATTGCAAGTAAAGACGCTAAGAGTAACCTATATTATAATATTAATCTCCAACTTGAGGTTAAGTTATTTTATGAATAAAACTCAAAATCTTCAAGTAAAATTCCAAGGTTTTTTTTTTTTTTTTTTGTTGGGGAACGGTGGGAATTCACCTGACAAAGGAATTATTTAGACGAATCATTATAATATAATAAACACCCCAGAACTAATACAATTTCCAAAGACCAAGATTCACAAAATCATACTACAAATTTTAATGACTCTCACAGATAACAAAATACATTCAATTAGTTCATATAGTTTCTTTATATTTAAATTTGGCAACAGTTTGTTCACATAGGTAAACACAGATAATGTCAATGCACAATGAATCCAATTTATCAACAAATAGATAGATAAACAAACATAAATCTTGAATAAAGCCGTCAAAGTTGAAAGAGGTAATAATTGTTACCTAAATGGTGCTTGGTCCTTTCAATCAAAGACTTCCTATATCTCGCCAACACGCTAGCCATGTAAGCTTCCCTCTCCCCAGTAACCTCATCATCTGCATCGGGTTCGGTGACCTCAAGACACATCGTGTGCACATTCCTCCCAAGCATAATCTCCCTTTTCTTCTTCTTTTTCTCTTCGCCACTTATGGCCGCTTCCTCGCCGTTGATGGTCACTTCGTTCTCAACAACAGGCGGCACAGGTTCTTTAATTACTTTCGTTGGATCGAAATCCTCCGGCAACGGTTCAACCTTTTCAATATTAAGATCGCCAGAAAACACCTCGACTTTGTAACCTCGAGCTCTCGCCTCGGTGAAGGCAATTTCGGGAGAAAACCTTGCCCTCGCAACCGTGACTGATGCCAATTTTGGAAAAAACCTTATAGAGGAATGGGTTTCACCATTTTATCAGATAGATAGATAGAAAAATTGGAACAAAATAAACCAAATATAATGACGGTAATTTACTGCCACTAGTAAACACTTTTAAAGGCGGTTTTGTGATCCGTCGTTAAAACTACCGTCGTTAAAATTCACATTTCTTGTAGTGAATCAAAAAAGAAAATATTTTGATGATAACAGTTCAAAGTTGTAATTATCTAACAATTAAGAATTAATTATTTCCAATTCACATGAAATCCAACTAATTAATTGTCAAAGGATTTCAAGGTTTTTCATTTTTCTTTTTCAAATCCCACCAAATCAATCTTATTTTAAATTTTATTCATTCAAAACATATGAAACTCCATCATTCTAATTGTAGAATCGACTGGCTAGGTTGACCCGCAAAAAACTCAAATGGAGATTGATTGTTTAATAGTTACTTTTTTTATTTTTTTTTTAAACTGGTATTTAAAGTAATTTGGTTTTATGGGTTTGGACTAGGGGTGTTCATAGATTAAGTTGGGTAATGACCCACTATCCGAACTGCCAATCTCGAATTCAAATACAATGTAACCAATTTCGACTCGATTTGGTTTGGGTTGGGTTCGGGAATGGCCTTAGGGTGTGCATGGGTCAATTTGGTTCGAATTGGTGGCTAACTCCGAATCGAACCGATCTTCATTAGTTCCAAGATTGAACCAATCGTCCTATGGAATCGAACTGAACCAAACCAACCTGACTCAGTTCATATTAGTTTGTGTCAGTTCTTCGGTTCTGGCCAAGCTAGGTTGGGTCGATTCTGCTTGTATAGTTTTGAGTTAATCTATTACAGATATAAAATTTCCCAAAGAGATACAACAAAATCCATTATGACAAATGACATAAAGTATGATCAAACAAAAACTCCGATATGAAAGATTCATTTGCACATCCCTAAATGGCTCAATGGATTTGTATATAAGTGGCAGTTTATAGTACTCCGATGGATCAATTTATTAGTTATTGAACCTAAATTTAGGCACCAAAAAAGTTGAAATACATAAAATATTTATTATTTAGTTACAAAAATTAAATATTTCAGGTTCAATTAATTATTAGTCACAATGAGTGAATATATAAAAGGATAACTCAATACACGAGATTCCCCCCACTTCGAGGTCTACGAAGGATCAATTGTACGCAATCTTACCTCTCGCGTGCGGACATATGTTTGTCTAGTACACAAGGGATCCTCTACTGTAAGTTTGGGCATGGTTAGATATACGTGGCCTTCTGTACTTTAAACTTGTGAGACCCAAGTCTCAATAGAACAAACAAACTGCTAAGCCAAAACATGCTCCAACTGATCAAAAAAATTAAAAAAAGTAATTTCTCATAATGGTTTAGACATTTTCATAAGATTATACAGTCTTATCTTTTGTGTACGAACATGTTGTTTTCATGTTTTGAACATATGACTCTAAATTGCAATAAAACAACCACGTTAAATGAATATATATTTAATCGATATGTATTTATTATAAAGGTTTTTACATATAATATAATTTATTAAGTGAAAATGCCAAATAATTTAGTATTTACATAAAAAGAGACAAACTAGTTACATACATTTATTTATTAGTTTTTTCACACGTCATAGTATATATAAATAGCAATTTTTTAAAGTAGGAGTAGTAGTACTATTCTAATATTTTATAAGTGGAAATAATGTATTAAAATTAGTCATAGTCATATATCATATAAAGTCTTAATTATCATGCCCTTAAAAACCGGTTACTCCTTTTGGCGAGGAATCTATAATTTTCTTACTAAAGACTAATTTTTGAATACCATTAGTAAGGAAATTTATGTCTCCTTGCTAATAACTTTTTCCCGCAAAATAAAAAATTCCCGCCAGTTATTTTTGTGGTTACCATTAGCAAGGAAGTTTGTATTTTACCGCTATAACATATATGGATTACTTCTTTTAGTAAGGAACCTACTAGTTCATCGCTAAAGTCTTTATATTATACGTCTAGCGATGAACAATATGTCTTATGAAAGGTTTATATCTTTAGAATTAGTGACAAGCACAAAATTTGACGCCAATAGGCATTGAAGTTTTTTTTTGCAACCAGACACTTTTGTCGCAAAAAAAATTGTTCAAAACCTTTAGTGACTATCTATTCGACCCCTCGCTAATACTTTTTCCTCAATCACCATTCGTGAGGAATTTTACTTTTCCTTGTAAATTCACTCTCCCGCCACAAAATGCCGCCAAAAAATATTTTCCGCTAGAGATTTTGCAACGAGTATTTGCGAGAAATTTTTTTGTTTGTCGCTAAATGTGGTCATTTGAAGACTTTAGCAAGAAATCATGGTTTTTCATGGTAAAAGAGTATTTTTAGCGTGAAATTTGGTTCATTCGCCAATACTTTCCTCGCTAAATGTCAAATATCTTGTAGTGCCTCATTCATTGTGGTTCTCTCCACTTCCTCTTTAATCGTTCGAACTCATGGTTATCTAAGCCTCTCATAGACGGCGCCAATTGTAGGTAAAATTTTTCAGGAAGGCCGGGCTGAATACTCAAGCCCACGTTGATGAGTTCAAACTCACTATAAGAAAAAGAAGTTAGAATGAGCCGACCCTCGATGGGCTGATCACACTCCGATGACTAAGTTAGCAAGCTTAATCAAGAGTTGAATATAAAAGTAGTGTATGCTTGGAGTTCATTGTCCATACCTGACTCTTGAGGGTTTGGGTATTTATAGTGTAATCGATGAAGTGTTTTGCTCCTGACCTACCAGCAAATCATCATGGCTTGCTGGGTAGGCATCATCATACGTCGCCGACTGACCGTGTGCAGGCCCTGTCTTACTGCCGCTCAAAAATCCGGCTAATCGGACATGCATGTCGACGTCGCGTGGAGAGTCGCTGGCGCATTTAATGCGGGTCAACTCTGCATTTAATGATCTGAGACTGCTAGCGGTTTGAGGTCGCCTGTTGCGGTTTGGGCCAAGGTCGGTAGCTTGGGCTGGGCCGTTTTTTAATTCTGAAATTGGGCCGCCAACCAATCCAATTTTAATTCATGTAGATTAGCCCTAACCAAATGGGTTGAGCCGTGTGTATGTACCCCACAGTTAGCATCCCTTCGGCTTGTGCTCAAGTTGATGATTTATACCATGGAATTTGGGTTCATGATAGATGAAATCTGAAGGGCGGAAAGATATTCCAGCTTTAGGCTGAAATGTAGCCACTGCATTGATAGAAAAGTATGCATGATGTGAGAGTTTGGCAAAGGTGAATCACGTTTTTGACCAGACGGGCCATATTGAAGAAGCACTTGAAGTTGTTACCCTTATCCCTTTGAGCCTAATGAGTTTGTGTGGAGGGCTTTTCTTGGGAGTTGCCTGCCCTGCAATTGATTAGAGTTTGGTCCAACACATTTCCCAAATGTTTGTTAAGGTGGGCACTGAAAATTCTGCAGGCTTACTATTTGATGTTGTCAAATGCATTTGCGGTTGATTGTCGATGGGGGGATGTCTTAGGGCCGATCGAGGTGGTTTACGATGGAGAAGGGCATGAAGACGCAGCAGGGCGCGAGGAACAAGCATTCAAGGGTGGAGTTGTGATTTGATTTTGGGAGGTGCCAACTTGAATTTTTTTTTTTTGCCTATTGATACAATTGTTATACACATTCTATATTTTAAATTTTTTTACACATATTTTTAACTTCAAGTATGAGATATATAATAGAATGCAAGACTAGATTTTTACATAAAAAATAAAATCAATCTTTCATTCCGCCTTAGCAAAACATAACTAAAAATATAACTTTTATTTATTTATAAGTACTCTAATTGTGTAAAAAAAAAAAGTCTAAAAAAGGTTGAGCCCTATACAAGCAACTTTTACAAAAATCTTAATCCTATAAAACTTAAAAAAATGCTATATGTAATTATTTTTCTCAATTCATGTTCTCACCTACTAGACACAAGTGAATAGGGCCCACATAAATTTATTAATGTGAGACCTATAGCCTTGTGTCTAGGAGTGAGAAAAATGATTATATATAAAATTACTCTAAAACTTAATGTCTATTTAACTATAGGCATACGCAAATTATCCAAATAACAAAACAAAATATAGATTAATTATTTCTTAGTACATTAGAAAGTGGTAATCGTGTTTTTTCAAATAGTTTTTTATGTGTATTTGGTGAGACTTATTGAATGGTGCACATTAGAAACTTGCATATTAAAAAACTCACATAATATTGAGTTAGGGTGCACATAAAAAAAAATGGATAGAATCCATATAGCTCAGTATACAAAAATTTTGTATATTCTTGAATTAGGAATTTAGGTTATAAATTCTGGGGGTGCTAGTAGAATAAATTTTTACAAAAATTTCACACATTTACACTACATATTAGAGGTTGTACAAAAGTTGGGGGGTGTTATGACACTCCCAATCCTATATGTAGCTCCGCTCCTCCAAGCATTCTTCCCTGCTTGTTCATATAACTGAATTTAAGTGTTCTTCTCTCCTCTTTTTTTTTTTTTTTTTTTCATTGTTCCTAATAACTTAAAAGAAATGATTAATCAATAAATAGTGGCAGATGGAGGAAATTCATGTGGAAGCAAGGCATTAATAAAAAGACCCGAAAGTAATTTGAAATTGTTGATTCAAACGTATAGAATATTCTATGCCATTGTTGGGAGGCCTCCAACATTAAGTTCATATAAGGTTGGAGAGGCATAATTCGAGAGGCTCAAGGTGCTGGTTCTTGTTCTTCCTGTGTACAGTTATTTGTCATATTGTTGTTATGGCTCTTCTTTTGGAGCTCTATTTTACTTCGGAACATGGTTTTGCTTACTGTTAGCTCTCTTTGTTTGGGCTTTTATGGCTGTGATTAGGCTTGGTGTAATGTAACCGGCGGTTCCTTTTATTTCTCTCTTTTTAAGGCTACTCGTTAATTTAGGGCTTGTTTGGTATGATTTTATTATTTTTTTTATAGCTTTTTGGTTTATAAGTTAAGACTAACAGAAAAGCCAAAAAAAAAAAAACTAAAAAAATTGACTTTTTGTTTATAAACAAAAAAAAGTTGTAAATCAGCCATATCAAACGGACTCTTTGATTTTTCGGCTAGACAAGGAGTCTTGGGACTAAAAATCCTAAAATTAATAGTATCAAACAATTGTCCAGTCTTCTATTTTTTTGCACATGGGATAGAAGGCAGAACTAATCTTATCTTATGCATGTTGTTTAAATTAAATGTGAGAAATGATCGTATTACCTCTCACTATATATTATTAGCCTATAATGTAAATAATATATATATATATATTAAATAATATAATAGTATAATATTATAAGCTAGGGTATGTACATTATATAATATAAATTTATACAAATGTAATATTAAATAATTTAACTATAATAATATATATATATATATATAATACCACTATAATAATATAATATTATAGGTTAGGAAAATAATAATATAATATTAGAGTCTAGGATAAGTGTAGGTGGGATTTTACGGGAAGGCTGGGCCGAACTCTCAAGCCCAAAGATGGATGAGTCCAGGTATCTCCTGCAAGACGAAGAGGTTAGAATGGGTCGACCCGTAATGGGCCGATCACACTCCGAAGATTAAGTCAGCAAGTTTAATCGATGAAGATGAATGAAAGTTGTCAATACTAGGAGTTAACTGTCCATACCTGGCTCTCGATGCCTTGGGTATTTATAGAACCTTTGAGGGAGTGTGTTCTGCCTTGGCCTACCAGCAGGCTCTCATGGCCTACTAGGTAGGTATCATCATTGACGCCGCCTGATTACTTACAGGGTCTGGCGTACCGTCGTGGAGGATTCCGGCTGACTGGACGTGCACGTTGACGTCACGTGAGCAGCCGCTTGCGCATTTAATGCGAGTCAACTTTACATTTAATGCGCAGAGACCGCTAGCGGTTTGGGCCCGCTTTTCGTGGTTTGGGCTGTGCTGCGAAGGAGGTCGGCAGTCTGGCCTTCCTTCTAATTCTGATCTGGGCTAGCAAAGCAGCCTTAACTTTAATGTGCGCAGATTGGACCTCATCCATTGGGTTGGGCCGGGGGTTATTCCCCCACAATAAGTACATTATTTTATAAAAATTATACATATATAGTATTTAAGTACAATATAATATCATGTAATGTAATGTACCATTAAATATTATTGTGATTTGCTAATATAATATAATATATTATAATGTAATATATGATAATATAATATAATATATACAGTATATAGTAGTGTATCATATATGTTGAGAAAGGATATTTGAGTCATTTCAATTCTTGTATTAACTTGGGGCTTGGGACTACGTAACCCACCTTTTCTGTGAGACAGAATAAAATCTAGTATGAGATTTGATTAGTCCAAATTAAACAGTTAGTCCTAATCCTATTGTGCAACTAAATGCGGGAAGAGTCTAGACACTTGTCCAGTCCCAAACCAAAAATCAAATGACCCCTTAGTTTTTATTCTTCTTAGTGAACTTTCCCACATTGACTTGATATTCCAATAAAGTGGGCCTTACAAGTTGTCATCAATCTTTCAAAATTAGGCTCATTTAATGCGATAGTTTGGACATTTTTTTTGTTTTTGTTTTTTTTCTTGTGCCTGAAATTGATTTAGGGTAGTAAAAGAGCCACAACAAATCATTCCTTAACAACATGGTTTTTTTTTTTTGGTTGATTTTCAATCTTAAGGTTGAAAATTCGTGGATAAATACCATCGCATTAAGTAAAGCATGGACTGAATATATTAGATCCTTCCCTCTGCTAAGCAAAATGAACTACCGCATGCCTAAAATTCTCCCAATGTAAATTTTCTCTCTCATCACGAATTGCATGCTAATCCAGCAGGCCACATGTAAATGTATAGAACAAATAATGAAATCAATAAAATTAAAAAAAAGGAAAAAAGAGAAACAAATGGTGAAATTGTAAAAAATTTAAAACCCACAATCTTAAGGCTCATTTTATGTGTAGGCTGCAAATACCCACAACAAAAAAAAGCTGCAAAAAGGTCGAGAATTCTAAAGCAAAGCCTAAAGCTTAGTATAAATGGTTTAGTGAAATATATACCAATATTGCTTGCTACCCCTACCCATGCATTAAACATTGACATATGTGTTAATGGCTGATCAAAATTTTTTTTAACGTGTATTGTTATACTACTAACAAGGGTACTGCTGTAAAAACTAAAATGATGTAATCAAATGAGAACCTTTCACTTTATGATAAACATGCTCATTATAATAATTTGAATTACAAAAATGCCCTTAACATATTATTTTTCTGTATGACCATCATCATAACATAACAAGATCAAAACACCATTTAGAATAAAGAAGAAAAATAAAAAGAACAAGTTAAAATGTTTTTGGTAGCTAGTTTCCTTGTTGAAAGTCTAGATCCTGAAATTAAGGTTAATGGAAATCATTAAAGAGCTTAGCATGGGGCTAGTTTTCTATAAGAATATCAGTTGTGGTTAGTAGGTTACTGCTTAGATAAGGTAATGAAAGGGCCTTTAACCATCAATAAATTAGGACTCTTCATGTAAATACTAATTCACCCTCGCACTTCGTTTCTTTAATTTGGGTTTATATATATTACCTAAAAGAGTCTTTAAAAGAAGGGATGGCAAAACAGTTATGAAGAGAAGATATGATGGGTGGCATGCTCTTAATTATTGTTTGGTTCATATGGTTAATTTCCTTTTTTATGAGTACCATAATGATTCTTAATAGGGACTTATTCATAAATAAATAAAAAATCAAACCAGTCTACGAGCGTCTGATACTCCCGTATTGTGGGTCTGGGAGGGCAAAAAATCTTACTTATGTCACTGTGTGAAGAGACTGTCGTGGGTATTTTGCACAATTATGATAAAAAAAAATTGCCTTTAATATAAATAAATTTTCTCGTGAAAAACGATAAATGAAAATGTAATTTGGCAATTAATTATTAATTTACAACTTTGACTAAAAAGTAGGGGTTATTTATTAATAAAGTGGTGGTACTATTTCACCAAAACTCAAATATGGTATGACTTACGGGTCGGATTGAGCTACTCGTTATCAAAATATTCGTTTATGGGCGTGCATGAAGAAGATATACGTTGAGAATCTCTCCCTCTCTCTCTCTCTCTCTCTCTCTCTCTCTCGATATAACCCTAGAAAGAGTTTTCCTATTTTCATGCAAACACTCTTTCTCTCTCTCTCTAATCTCTATCTCTCTCTCTCTCTCTCTCTCTCTCTATGATCTTTCCTTGCGAGATATATAGAAGTGTGGACTCCCATAAAACCTCAGTTCCCCGAAGTGCAACCGACCTCTCTCTCTCTCTCTCTCTCTACAATTATATGCCAAACACATCTCTTTTAAAACCACTTTAAAACCCTACCCCATCTGTCTCACAGAACAAACCCGTTTGTTTCTTTATTTCTCTCTTGAGTTTGTTTCAGTTACAATCCAATGGCGAAGGGAGCAGAAGACGATCTTGATGAGTGGTTTAGGGTAGAAAACCCTACTTTCCCTTATTCCCTCACGCCGGAAAACCACCAATTTGCTCCTCCGGCGACCCTCTCTTCGCGGGAAAACTCTCCTAACGGATCACCACCATCGACTGAAATCGACTCTTTTCAGTTTTTTGAGCCTGAACTCAATCACTATATCCCTTTGCCAGAAACTACCGTCCATGGAAACCCTAGTTTTCCTGACACCCTTTATGATCCACCTCTCGGAGCTTATTTCAGTCGCCTCACTCTCTCAAGCCCTCCTCGTAACTCTCCGTTTCTCGCCCCATCCTTTCTCGGCGATTCTGTGCTGCCAAACAACTCGCTGATTGATCCTTCAGTGAATATGGGCTTCTACCCTACTGTACCAAATCCCCAGGGTGAGTATAGAGAAGCGAATTTGCGGAGCCGGAGAGTTCAGTCTGCAGCAATGGGTCAGACGGGTTGGTTTATTCAGCCGACCCGTGGTTTTCCAGCTTCGGAGGAAGAGAGTCTAGAAGGCTTCGGATTTCGAAGTTTGAATTCCAATTATGAAAGTGATAATCACTACAATAATAGGCGAAGTTCTGTTGCCGGAGTGAATGGAAGATCGACGACAATCGGGCCTCGTTCGAACCAAAACGGGTTTCAATCAGCCCATAACATGGGTTATGGAGCTCCGAATAATTCAAATACAATTGGTGTCAGAAGATCCAGCGATAACTCTAGTGTTTTAACGTCTTCCTTTTATAATAACAATAATCAAGTCTACCCTTTGCGACAGCGTCCAATCTTCTTCTCCTCATTGGAAGAATTGAGGGGAAGGATATTTTTGGCAGCCAAGGATCAACATGGGTGTCGATTTTTGCAGAAGAAGTTTGAGGAGGGGAGGCAAGAGGATAGAGACATGATCTTCTTAGAGGTCAAAGATCATGTGCATGAATTAATGTTAGACCAGTTTGGGAATTATCTCATTCAGAAGTTTTTCGATGTCTGCAATCCAGATCAAATTACCCAAATGCTGCTTTTGGTGATAAGCGATGAGCGTCACCTCTTGAGCATATGTGGTGATACTCATGGGTATGACTAGTTCCCTCTCGCAATATACATATATATGTGTGTGTGTGTGTGTGTGTGTGTGTGGTTATATTGATGAAATTGATTTGCTTTGCAGAACTCGAGCTATGCAGAAATTGCTAGAACATCTCACCACCAAGGAGCAAAGATTCTTAGTAATGTCGGTTTTAACGCGCATCACTGTAAGCTTGACCAAGACAATGAATGGTCACCATGTGATTCAAAGTTGCTTGAAATTCTTCCCTAGCGAGGATAACAAGGTTAAGGCCTAACAATGCTGATTAATATACACTCTTGCTATGAAGTTTGCTTGTTATTGTAGATATTATCGTATACTTATTCTTGTTTTCGTGTTTGGTCTTGAATTTTCACTGAAATCGACGACTAATCTTCCCATAATATTTACAAAATTGATTACTTAACTATGGTTGATTTTGCAATACTGACAGTCTGGACCTACAACATGAAATTACCATAATACAAACAATTAGTCTTTGAAAAAGTGGTTAGGTCTTATTTAGGGTTAAGAAACTAAAAATTTGTAAATAGAAATAGACGTGGTACGCTTGTTGATGCTATAAATATTTCAATTTCAAAGACCCATGCAATACTTTCCATATTTCTATCTTGCTACAAAGATTGATTTGTGTGCTATCACCTCTATTCGTTTTCAGGCTCTAGGGGAGGAAGATTGTTTTTTATGGGCAATCCTCTTTGATTTTTATACACATAACTGGAAAAAGTACATTTGCACATACAAATTTGTTGCTTTCGATGATATGATTTTTAAGCAAAGAGTATGGTCAAATCTTTCTAAGTGCTGATTGGAGGCTTTGATCATCTATTTGCAAGGTTTGGTAGATAGTAATTTGTGATTTTGTATGCTGGCCTGTGTGGGATTTTTTCATTGAAGGATATACAGTATAATTCACTTGGGATAAATGTGAACTTTTGAGTAATTCTAATTCTAAGGAGTTTTTTGAAAGAAGAAAAAAGAAATCTATCTCCTATAAGCAATGCACATCTTCAGTCTTCTTAATTCACTTTGTAGATAAACTGTTTCTACCGGTGATCCTACTTACGTTGTTCATAAACAATTTCCACAATACCCAAGTTCTCAGCTTCATTATGCAAAATGGATGTTGTACAAATAACTTGCAAAAGACACAATCTTGATTATACTTTGTGGAGTTTCCCATCAAAATTATTATAGTTAGAAATGTCGGTGCCTGCCTTTTATTCTTTATAAACATTTAGCATTTACCAGATGGCTTATCTTTTAAAAATTCTATGCTTTGTATTGTCTGTTCTTGTACTTAAGAGAATGAAGATTATTTTAGAAATTCTAATATCCAATTAAATGATTTTTGTTGCATCGAATACAGTCAGGCACTACCACTTGTTTTTGAGTTCATATCAGTTAGAAGTTGCTGAATGCATAATATAAGGGATTCACCTTTTCTTGCTTTCCTATTTTTAGGTTTGAGTATTTCATAAATAGTTACATTCTTTGGCCAAATTATTTTGAACCTCCCAGAACAGTTGCTTATTGGATCAACAATTACTAATTGATGAGTAAGGATTTTACCATGTTGCTATTTTCCAGCAGATGGAAAAAAAAAAAAAAGCCACCTGCTTGAACTGACTGTCCAAGAAATACTTCGCAAACTTACCAGAATGTTAGTAACAACTATCGAGAAAATTCAGAAACATTACAGTTAAATTTCATGGTCTGTTTGGTAGTGCAGGTGCACATGTTGGGAGATTTATTGCAGTAGAATTAACATTTTCTGGAGGATGCAATTAGCTTTGTTATTACCACAATCTGTATATCTTATGAAAAACATGTACATGATGACATGAAGACAATAATGAAATTTGCTTCATCGTCTAGTAATCCTTTGGTTTTAAAATCATCTTCTGATTATGTTGTGATCTAGTTGAATGGCCCAATGTAGTTACCATCCTGGAATTCTGCTTTTCTCTTGTAACTTCTTTTGTCATTAAAAGAATCATCGAATTCCTTTTGGATTTCATAAGAATCCTACATGTAAATAGAATGGGGTTTAATGCAGTGTTCCTCTTGTTTTTGTTTTGTTTTTTTTTTTTTTTTTGTTCTGAGCATTGTTGTTGAAACAAAGTAATATGCTGATCAATATTACAACAAATTCAGCAAGGAAATTCCCCCATGATAGGTATTTTGACAATGTCTCTTTCTCCACAGCATCTTCTAAATGTTGTAGCAGATAATTGTCTTGATATTGCCACGGACAAAAGCGGGTGTTGTTTATTGCAACAATGTGTAGCACACGCAGAGGGAGAGCCCAAGCAGCGTCTCGTGGCTGAAATAACTGCTAATGCATTGGTCTTATCAGAACACCCTTATGGGTTTGTCCCTCTTCCCTCTACTTTGTATCTAAATGCAAAAGAAAATCTAGTTCATACACCAATACATATATAATCCTTATGTGACTTGAACAAGATTTTCTTCTGTAATGAATTATTTTTTTGTGTTTTCAGAAACTATGTTGTGCAATACATACTGGGTATGAGAGTGCCACGTGTTACAGCGGATGTATTGGCACAGCTTAGAGGGAGTTATGTCTCTCTCTCCATGAATAAATATGGCAGCAATGTGGTGGAGAAATGCTTGAAAGAGTCTGGTGAAGGGCAAGCCGCGCGAATTATTGTGGAGATTATTAATAGCCCAAATTTCTTGATGGTTCTTCAGGATCCTCATGGCAACTATGTGGCTCAATCTGCAGTGTTGACAGCAAAGGTCTGATCATCTAAACTATGCCCATATTTTTTTTTTTTATTATTTTTTTTGTCATGATATGCATTACAGATAGCTATACTTGAAGGTTTCTCATTCAAACGGAAAATGAATCAGAATAGTTCATCATTTAGGGGATTTAACCTAGTAAACTAAATTCAATAACAATAATGATGAAAAAGTTTCGTACTTTCTTTCAGACCACATCTCTCAAATTTGGAATATATTGAAACTTCACTCTCTCAAAGAAACCTTGATGAAACATTAATGCTTTACTCCAAGAGCGGACTCAAGATTTTTGTTCAATAGGAGCAAAATTTACATATAATCATGCACAAAATTTTTGTTAATTGATAAAATATTTTTCTTAACAAATAAAGGGATAGTTATATTAAAGACGCCGAAAAATGGGCACTACCTTTATATAAAAATTGTACACAAAAATTCTATCAAAAACTTTAATTGAGATTTGACTGGTTAAGGTTCAAAATTTCGAAAAAGAATTTTTGGATTTTACATAGAATCATATACTTATATTTTTTACTACAAATTTAGTAATATTCAGTGAGAACGAATATAGATATTACTAAATTTAAAGGGAGACGAATATAAGTTTTTGTAAATTCAATGGGGACAAAACATAGATTTATAATCTAGGATAAAAAAAATGTAAATAATTTTTTTTTTTTAAAAACAGTCAAAGTAGCCAATTTAGTGGGCAGCGGCCACCACTGGACCCTTGCTGGATCCACCCTTGCTTTAATCTATAGCATTAGGTATGATTTAGAAGAGTCTTGAAACATTGAAAGTTGTTTATGAAGCTTAAATTTGAATTGAGATACGAAAAAACTTGAAAATTTTTCAGCAAAATGTAAAACACCAGGATCCGTAATATGTTTCTTATCTATGATTCTGATGGAATATACCTTTTTTGTTTTTTTTCACTTTCTTGAATGTTTGACTTGTTTTCTCTTCTTGCTTTTGCCTCCCTTGGAAAATTTAGGGAACTCTTCGCCATGCAATGGTCAGCCTCATTCATAACCATTACCCTTTCTTACACAGCCACCCCCATGGGAAGAGGGTGCTGGCCCGAATCAAAGGACTCAAGTAGCATGCATAGGCAGGCACTGTAAAAAGTTAGAAAACAAAGAGAGCTTTACAACTCAACTTCTGTGGGATTTGGTCCTATATTATTATGCTGCACTACTTCCCTTACTAGTTCTTCTAGCTATATATATATGTTGTTCGTAGGTTTTGCTTGTTGAATAACTGTTGACTGTTTCGGCCTCTACGCTAGTAGTTCGTTGTGTGTAGATTCGAATTAGGGAAATAAGAATTCTGAAAATATGTGATCTCTTCTCTATTTCAGCTTCTCTATTTTGAAGTTGTTTGTTGTGGAGCAGGTGTTTCTTGGATAGTATATCCCAGGGAGCTTATTTATTTATTTAATTTAATTCTTTTTTGTTGAAGAATATCATAGTTGAATAGGCAATGGTTGTCAAGTGAATATTGACGTGTTCTTGATTTTCACGAAGGTGCCGTATTTTGATCGATCACGATCACTCTCATGGTTTAATCTCTTCTACTGCATTTTGTGTGTTTGGTAATGACCTATTGACAGTAAAAACAGAAGAAAATAGAGGTTGGGGGGCTAATATTTTGTTATATAAAAGTTGAAATAATCGGGTTCAGCTCCCCTTCAAACCTTAGTATCCAAAATCCTCCAGACTCTTTATCTTACTACGCCACATGCTAGTCATCCAAATTCAACAGATAACATTGTTATCCGATTTAAATCGTTAGTTTTTTTTAACATTAAGTAAAATGAATTTAAATAAGATATATTCCGTTGGATCTAAGTGACGAACATGTGACGTAGTGACATAAGAATTCTGAATATTAAGATTTGGAAATGAGCCGATCCCAAAATAATCTCCTCTTTTTTTGAGGACTGTTTGGTTTGCGTATATAATTCTGTGTTTAGACACTGTCTAATATATGAGTAACTTTAAAACCTAACGGAATTGAAGTGTAGATGAAACTATTTTTTCCCTTCATATAATACCTAGGCATGAAGAGATCTTAGTTTTGTCCTTCAATTGAAAGTTGAAACCGACTGAGGTCTCCTGTGGCATTCATTACTGCTGAAGCAGTTGATTTTTACATTTATTACTCCTTGTTCTTTCGTTACTACAAGGGAAAAAAATTGACACATGACTCTGATTTACAGAGGATAAAAGGTGAACTGTTGCAATGTATCTGTAATTTTCTTAGGAAAAATAAAACACCGACTCATTTAAAAATACTTTACTCATAAACAAGTTAAATTTAAATATATTTTGAAACTCGCGCTTGAAAAAAAAAATCCAAGCTACTGTAGTATGGCCAAATTAAATATTGTTTGAGATCAACTCGAAAAATAAATCAACCAAAGTTTTTAAGAAAAGCCGGCTGGACTTTGCTTTCTTTAAAATCAGAAGGGCGTGGAACAAAAGAAGGGTGACTATAACTCTCCAACATTAGTCCATCCCCATTGAACTTAGGCCCTGTTTGGTAACATTTTTTGATTTCAAAAAACAGCATTATTTAATATTTTTTATTTTTAGTTATTAACAAAATTTAAAAAAAAAACGAAAAACACTAAAATAGATGTATTCTCTGTTTCTAAAATATTATTTCGGTATTGTTGATACAACGATAACCTATAAATGTCCATCACTAGGCCACAAAAAACACACAGTAAAAACACACAACAAAAAATAAAAACTAACAACATTACTAAATGGCCACTAGACTACAAGTTTTCCTTATCACCACAATTTCTAGATAGCCATAAGCCAAAGTTACAATCTCATTCCTTAAGGCAAGACACAGAAAAAGTGAAGGGGAAAAAAAATTTCTTCCAAAATGGTAACATTAGGCATTCTAAAATATGCAATCATAAAAAGGAGAGAAACGGTACAGTAGCATAAGGTTCCTCAAAGCAAAAAAATTCATAACCCGATGAGTTGCAAAATTAAATTGACAGGCGGGACTAAAAAGCACCCAGTGCCATCCAAGAGATGGTTTCGAGCCGATGGTATGAATCTTACATAACCAATGAGAATTGAACCACAATTGGCAAAACAATTGTGCTTTCCCACCAAAGGAGCAAAAGGAATTACAACAAGAGACAATCTACACCTTACTCGGAATCTGAAGAGTTCGAATGTGTGCTTTGCCTAACACTCCTGGTTTTGGCACTCGCCTTTGATGGATTTAGAGAGGATTCACCCTCAAAATGGATAACTTGAGCTTTAGCCAACCTTTCCTCCAGTTCCTCTGTGCTGAAATCATCTGTCCCACCGAGTTCATCAAATCCTACCTGCATTGCATTAAGTAGGATTTTAACATAAGCAAAGCATCAACATTAATATCTACGTACATATATAAATCAGTTCAATTGTATTGATAGTGTGTATCCTTCCTTTCAACATACCACATAATCATCCACTTTAGCATTCTTTATGAGGGCAAGGGTCGGAAGCACAACAATCTTGAGCTTCTCAGCCAAGAATGGACTTTTCTCAGCATTTATTTTCACAAAACGCGTCTCTATGTGCTGCTTTGCCAATATACTTAAGTGCTTGTCCATCACCTGCAATTTCACAGTCAGCATTGTTGTTTCTCATAAATTTGAAATCTTAATTCATAAGCCGGAAATCTACATAATGCTTTCAGATAGCCCATAAATTTTTCAACCATTCATCCAATTTCATAGACAAAGCATAAAGATAACATAGAAACCTATATCTAAGTCTTTCCCAGGTTGTCAAATTCAGCAGTGAAGAAATAGTTCCACCAAAATGTCAGAATCACTCCTCCCTTTGCCAGAAAATTTGTGAAATACATTACAGTTAAATGCCTTACACTCCAACAGACAAGCAGCACAAAGGCACATATGAATGACATTTGCAAATTTCAGCGACCCCAACAAGTGAAACACACACACACACAAAAAAAAAAAAGGGGGGATAATTTATACATAGACCACTGAAACAAATTTAATATGGAGAATGAGTGGTTTTTGTTGTGGTTGGCCAAACTTAAGGATTTCCCTTCCGTAAAACAAATTTAGATTCATTCATCGGCCAAAAAACTAACATGATCCATGCCACAACCCATCACATAATGAAGCCGGTTAAACATTTCACAAGGGCTAGCCCTAGAATACTGCTGTAATCAAACTCAGCAACAGCAAGTGAATAACGAACATTAAATCACTAATTAGAGAAAATTTCCCATTCCAATATGCAGACATTAATTTTTAGACAAGGTCTTCATTGTCATACTCTTGACACGGATATAGTCCCAGTGCATAACTAAACATTACAGCTGTATCAGTGATTTCCAAATTAGCGCTCAGAAGAAAGCATTCATAATCAACATTGAGCATCTGTCAGAAGGGCTCAATGAACTCCAGAAAATTTAATGATCCTTACCACCATAATCGTCAGCAAACGGTCCATACCCTGAGACAGTTGAGCAATGGCAAAAATCCCTACAAAGGACGACCCCTCAAGCATTATACATCAAAACCCCTCCTACAAAGCAAGCGACCCTCAAGCATTATAAGTATCTAGGTATTTTCACCCCTAATTATCCCAGAAATACACCTATCCCTGTTTGCCAAAAGCTTACTAATCGAAGCACTAGATTCAGCAACCAAACAGAGTAATTTGGGTTCAAATCAACTCATCTTAAACCCTAATTGAAACGGAAATGATAGAGAACGATACCTTGCAAGGCCAATTCTCGCGATAGAAATGGCAGACGACGCGGTCACTGGCTTTGACGACGTTGAAGAATTCCTTTTCCACGGGGATCTCGGTGTACTCGCCGTGGCCGAGGGCCATCCAACGGCTCCGCTTCTCCGCCATCTTCTTCATCTGTTGAAGCCTCCGCTCTCTCAGTGCATCGAGATCGTCGAGGTCGAGCCGATCTAGGGCCGCGATCTCCTCATCGATCTTGTCTTCGACGGCTTTGACTACCGTCAAGACTTGCTTCTCCAGGATCTACAAATTAAACGCTCAATTTGCAATGCAGATGCACTAAACATACACATAGGTATACATAAATATATATATATACATTTACAGAGAGAGAGAGAGAGAGAGAGAGAGATTCAACAATGGGATCCAAAGGATCAGCTTACCTCTTGAACCTTTGGATTCTCCATGGATGAATTGCTGGAGATCTCCCTCCCAACTGTTCAAAAACTTTCAAACTGAACGAGGACGGAAGAGAGAAAGGGGCAAAACCGCAGGAGGATGGGCTTCTTTTCAAACTCAAATAACATCCATACGATGCCGTTCTGCTGTTACGGCTTCCTTTCACACTTCAAAGTTCAAACAACGAAAAATGAGAGAATATAAAACAGGTCCAAAAAAAATGTTACAATAAAGTAATTCTTAACATAAAATTTATTTTAAAAAATTGATAAACGATTAATATGACTAATCCCATATAGTTTTAGCAATAGAGTTGGCCAAGAAAACCCTTCCAATACACAATAGAAAAAAAAAAGTTAATAATCGATTTTATATACTAAGAACATGTTGCTATTTACTAACTGGATTTTTTTATTTTTTATTTTTTGGATTGTGTTCTTGTGGGCTAAAAGACTCGTGTCCATCCAGAGAAGACTGGATAGGCCCACTAAGAAAGATGGGCCCAACTTGTATAAAGACAGGTCTGATACGTACACAGACTTTTAAGCCTGTCAAGAAAGACAGGCCTGATCTACTAAAAACAAGAAAGGCCTAGAAGCCAAGAAAGGCCTAAAAGGCAAGGAAATCCAATCCGACCAAGGAAAGGATTAGAGAGGGTTGCTCCAATCCTCAAACCGACTTTTAAGAGAGTTAATACCAAGATTGTAGGGATTAAGAAAGCAACTGCGAAAAGTAGGACCTCTGAAAGTTATAAACAATACAAGATGAAAAAGATACGCATTACTGAGAGTTAATATAGACTTCTCTCTTTTGATTAACTTTGATTAAGCTTGTTTGATTTAATCTTTAGAGTATCATCAGCCCAAAGAGGATCGAGTCATTTTCATTTCTTTTTGTTCTTGTAGGCTCTTTGGTGTTCATCCTGAAGGTTCGTTGTGCAAATCGCAACACACAAAAATCCCATCTACAGTCCCCATGACACGTTGAAGGGAAAGTTTATGTGATTATTTTTCCTATAAACAATAAACTCATCTTTACCACTTAATTTTTTTCTTATTTTTTGGGCTTGGATATTGGCAACTGATTGGCGATCATGAAAACACAACAAACCCAATTGAACTTGACTCATGGACAATTATTGGGCCAATTCGGGTTGAGAAGTAGGCTTGAGCAAGAGAAATGTGACCAGATCAACTCAATTGTAGTGGCCCGTTTTGGGGGCTGCTTGGACTTGTGTGTATATTAGGCCCAATTAATATTTTAAACAGGCTTGGGTTTTACCATATTTTTGGATATTACATTACAACAAATGATACGTATGAAGGTGTATGCATAAAAAAATGTAGGAAAATGCTATTCTCCTAGAAAACTCACCAAAATTAGGATAACAATGATATTTTTTTATCATTAAAATTCATCATAATAAATATTTTGTTTTAAAATGAAAGGCTTTCGAAATTTGAATAAAACTAAATTAAAGGCCCTCATTTAACCAAATATATATTCATACATAAATTTTGATTGTATAGCATTATCCAAATATACGTTCCATTCTTAATAACTTAAAGAAAAAAGTATATGCTACTATAGTATTATTGTACTTATGGGTGTGCATGAGTCGGTTCGAGTTAAAATCCTAGAACTAAATGGTAGTCCATGCATGAAGATGGAAATGACGACAATGGTTGTATAATGGGAGTTTTGCGATAAAGTAAAAGGCAATTGTGCGGGGAATTTTTCCACACAAGTTGTAATTTGTTAATTTGGGATCTGAGTGTTGAGAAGCTTTGCTATTACCTACAAAATCATCAAAGGTGAGCATTAGTCGACCGAGATTACTTAGCTGGACACACTCCGAAACTTAAGTTAGTTGAGGAAATTAGATCACAAATAGAGATAATATAGGAATAGAGAATGGAGTTTATTGATATGAGCATCTGCCTCTCTTTGAGCTTCTTATCGTTGTTTTATAGTGTTTCACAAGTCTTCCTAATTGTGCCCCGATCAATCAGGGTTGCCCCTCGTTCCAGATGGTCATATGTCATTATCTTGCTAGTGAGTGTGGTTCCATTCTTTAGGCGCAAATCCAGTCCATCTCCCTCTCTCTCAATAATTAGGGAAAAGTGAGTGTTTTCTCAACCAACTAACTTGACTTAGTCAACACATTTTCCACATAGCGACCCTACTGCCACGTGACATTTTTGTGCACAAAAATTATCTCCCTGATCAGCTATCTTTCAACCACATTATTTTGTGCAAAAATTATGTAAGAATTTTGTGTCTAGCATTACCCTTACCTTTATTATTGTCGACTGCATGATAAGTTAGCTGTGACAGGTTAGGCATTGTCATTTTCCTCTCAGCATAAAGGATGGGAGTTGAATGGAGGACCACAATAGCCTTCACAAGTTAATGCCATCTTTAACCAAAGCGATGGTTACTCTAAAGAGGAACTGTGCACAAAGATGATAGTGAAATTGGGATCTGTCTCAAGTATGTGTTGGGATGCAGAAATAGAGGTCTGTCGTCCAAGTTGGCCATACCTCTTTAGTCTCTTTTCATCCTCCATTAGAGACAGCCCCATCTTGACAAAAGGACCATGTTATCTACTCTTGCTTTAACTCCTCCATCAAAAGAAAAAAAAAAAGTGAAAAGAAGAGCTCACCATTAAGATTACAACTCCAACTCTCTCTCTCTCTCTCTCTCTCTCTACACCCATATGAGTACGTATGTACTGCATGTGCGATGCCGCGTAAATTAGAAGGCTGTTTATGGGTCAAGAAGGCATCA
Source organism: Euryodendron excelsum (assembly GCA_033060915.1). Taxonomy (NCBI): domain Eukaryota; kingdom Viridiplantae; phylum Streptophyta; class Magnoliopsida; order Ericales; family Pentaphylacaceae; genus Euryodendron; species Euryodendron excelsum. The sequence continues at coordinate 51,049,333 of CM065379.1, read as the reverse complement.
TGGTTTGGGACCCCATGGAATCCCATGCTTTATGCCCTCAGATTTATATATTATTCTGTTAGACTAGCAATGAACATGCAAAAACATAGACGTTTCCCGTTCGAGCCAGTAAAAAAAAAAAAAAAAAAAAAAGAGACATAATAGCAACAAATGGAAAAGTATTATTTAATTTCTCAGTTGAAAAAAACAGTGGCAACAAAATCTAATCAAATCGAATCCATTCCAATTCAAAGGAAAAAAGCTTCGGACGTAAGGAGAACAGAATCCCCATATACACTTCACACACATATGTAAGCATTGGTTAGATCATTGTTTTGGTTGAAATATGGTTTATAGTCTATAAACGTATGCCTACTTGGGCTAGTGGTGCTTGTAATTAGTGGCAGAATTAGAAAATTCATACCAAGTGCATTCATTAATTACAATTTTAATTTTTTTTTAATTGATGTTAGACTTATTTATGTATAATGTATATAAAGGGGCTCTCAAATCAAAATATGCAAGGCATTATTTACAAATTTTAAGGGGATAAATTGAAAATTATTTTTAAATCTATAGGCAAAAATGGGTAATTTAGTAGTTCGAAATTGAGGAACATAATAGACCTTTCGAGCTTTAATTTTTCAACATGAAAAAGTATGAAGGGTTTTGATGAGGATCCTTGGTTCTCAAGGAAGACCACCGTGCCTCTTGTTTAGCCGAATAAAGGAACATGTCCCTTCCTCAGGCCAATTATGGTTCACTTGTTCAATCACTATGTCCCACTTTTGTGATGGATTGATTGTGATAAAACATTAACAAAAGGTGATACTAATTTAAGTGGATGTAAACAAAAGCAACCCATTGTACTAGTCTCTCACCAAATGTCTGGTTATACCTTCGGGGTTTCACACTCGTTGTACCCGTGTTTACAAGGGAGCATCTCATCACTACATTATTAGAAAAGTTCACACAGTTTAGTGTTTCGAATTCGTGATATGAGTGAATGTAAACAAGAACAATTCAGTGTACGAGATGGACTCGCGCCAAATATCTCACTGTCTGTTTGGAGTTTCAAACTCGTAATTCTAGTTATATGAGTGAATGTAAACAAGAATAATTCAGTGTACGAAACTCTTATGATTAGTTACGTGGTTTCAAACTCGTAAAATCAGTTTTTTACAAAGGAGCAACTCATCACTATATGATTAGAAAAGAAAGCTGCAACTGTTTAGTCTCTCGAATTCATGATGCCCATATCGCAATTAAATAATTAGAATAATATTATTTTTTCAGAATTTGTATATAAAAATTTACACCAGAATGATGTGGCGATGGCAGTTTTGTAATTAATAAGCATTTAGGTGGGCTCTTTATTTTAAAGTGATAGGCATACAATTTAGCCACATTATTCTGGTGATAAATTCTATATAATTTTTTTGATTGTATAGCATTACCCAAATAATTAAGATGGATAAAATATTTTTGTCTTGATGACAGAACTTATGAAGGAAAAGTGTTGCAACATTCCATATCAGAACAAAAATACTATAACTAAAAAAAAGAAAATCCATATGGGTTATCTGTCTGCATTATGAGATACATACATTATCGCATGCCGACACATACAAAAACATAATAATAACAAGGGGTTGGTGAAGCAACATGCATCAATGTGACTTTGAAAAGAAATTCATACAAAAAAACTAGCTAAATTCGTCCTTGTATTTGTTAAATGCTGGAAAAGCTTGAACATCTATAAGCCTGAGCCCACATGCCATAAAACCATGCCCTAATGTTCCTTTTAATGACTGTACCTCCCTACACTGGTACCCTAAGCTTATAGGAAAGCAATTCTATTCAATTTGGAATATTTGAGAGACAATGTTGCTTGTTTGTGTAACTGTTTTAGGAAGTTTGATAAAACTGGTTTTCTAAATCAAATGTAACCAATGTCCTATGTGGTTAAAGCAAATAACTATATCTTTTTTTTTTTATTTGTTTTTGCTGCAGAGTATTTGTGTCTTCAACCAAACCATGTTCAAAGGAACCATGTAAACATCACGAACTTCAGTAGACTACTGATAGGACTTGTTCAAGTTGGATTTGAAAATCTTAATGAGCTTAAAAATGTATTTAAGTTTGAGTTATTTAACTTTCGAACCAAACTCAAATGAATTTTAATCAAGCTGAGTTCGAGTAGTTTGAATTTTTTAATGCACACAAACTTATCGAATCAAGTTTGAACTAAGATAAAAAAATTAACGAGCTGCAATATGTGTTCAAATTTGACTTATTTATATAACGACTCAATCTCAAACAATCTTTTAATAAATCGAATGCGAGTCGAGTTAGAGTAGTTTGGTTCATTTTACAGTCCTAATTACTGGATTATCTCATGTTGTTAATTATTTAAATTTAATAAAGTACAATAAACAATATACACGGAATATATAAATGGAGAATGCCACTAGGCAATAGGTGTATCTCTCCTTTTGATGTCGTGTCAATATTTTGAAATGTCAAACTTATCTTAAAATAATTTGGTCATCTACTGTGTAAACTTTTAATCACTGTTATTTTTCCTCATTTTCATGGAAAATATGAAAATGTATAATGTCAAGTAAATGGACCATCCCACATATTTATAGCAACTGCTTCAGTTTTTTAACCGCTGAAATCTCTCAACTGTAATGCTTAAAACAACTGTAGTAACAAAAAAATTTTTAATGACTATAACGTTTCATTTGGAATTCGAATTTTTAATAAAAAAATTAAAAATATATATATAAAAAATAAATAAAAATACTCTTTATTTTTGTTCACTTTTTTTTTATATTTTTTTTTCAACCAAAATCAGACTACCAAGCGAAACTTAAAGAAATCGCTAAAATCTCTCATCCTTTGCAACTGTGGTTTTGTCAAATCTTTCAATTTGACTCGCACAATGCTAGTATGTTTAAAACAAGTAACAAATAATATTTCATTTATAATTACAATGATGTCTGCCATTTGGTGATATGCTTGCATACGTTTATGAAATTTCTTTTTTTGGGGGTCTCCAACACGTTTTATAAGTTATAAAATGTTGAATATTAATTTTTTTCTACCTTGAATGTAGGAATTTCTACAGTATGTGGTAATATATTATTTGACCATGTATTTTTATTTGAATATTTTTTTTTATAGATATAGCAACCCCAATAATGATGACTAAAATCATGAAGATTTAAGTAGATTAAAAATATTACACAGGGTTAGTGAAAATTTTCTAATTCTTGCCCTAAAATATTAGCTATGGATGGTGATTATATGCTGGTGAAGAAGACAAGAAAGGAGGCAGCTGACAAGTCGGTAAAGACAAAAATAAATAAATAAAAGAAAAGAAAAAAATAATAAAATAATAAAAAAAACCTCAATTAGACTATAAAAAGAGAGCAGAAAGGGGAGAATAGGGGAGAGTTGGAAAGAAAAAAAAAAAAGACAAGAGAGGAAGAGAGTTTGCTTTCTTCAATTATTTTCTTTCTTAAGGATAGATTTTTAGTTAATTTACTAGTAATTTTTTACTCAAATAAGTTTTTCTTTTAGTCTTTTCTTTGCCATTGTTCTGTTGTAAGAATCCTTTTATTTATAAAGTCATTTTATTTTTCAAATCATATCTTTTCTTTTCAATACTATGAGTAATTAGTTTTATTCTTTGAGCCAATTGTGAAGATTATCTAAAGATCTTGGAATGTCAATAGAGATAATTGAGTTTTTATTGTTTTATCTTTAAAATCTTTCAATTCTTGATAATTAAATTCTAAATCTTTAAGAAAACTTAAATTCTTGACTAAATTTAGTAATTTCTATCCACAAATTTTAGTTTGGTATAGTTATAGCATAAATCGATTGTATGAATCTATGACTTTAATTTTTATTATTTTATATTTAATTATTATTGAATTTTATTTTAATCATTAAATCTTCTGAATCAAAGGCTCAAAACGAAATCAATAATTTGAGTTACAAAACCTTCATTAGAATTTCGAGTGAATCGGGTGATTGAATCAATTAGATTCAAGACTATTTTATTAAGTTTAATTTAAAGTTTAGTTCAACAATCTTAAACCTCCCAAAATAAACTATTTTATTTTAGTTACTATTTAATTTTGTTTTTTTCACCAATTATCTAGATCTCATAAGTACTATTTGTAGTGAAATTCAAATAGGTTAGCTTAAGTTTCAACTGAAGTCATTGCAATGCTACGGTATTTAGCATGATTTAGTTGGTATTTAATCTTTTATCATGGGTGAATTTTAATACTTAACTTTATATGTTTGGATAACTATTCTTTGTAGATCAATTTCAATTTTATTAAATTTTATTTACTGTTTCACTACGTCCACATTTGAGTATTAATATATTTTCACATACTGACCGTAATAAGTTGAAAATGAAAATTTAACAATTTTATTTTCACTGCATAATCATGAAACAAAGGCCTACTGAAATTGATGCCTATTTGTCAAGGCGGAAGGTCTTGAGATTTGAAAGTCAACAATTGCCCATGTAATGGTTGCTGTTACCTTTTGGTGAGCACTAAATTGCTCTAGTCAACATCTTGGCATGGACCGCACAACTTGGCTTTCTTGAAAATTATTGATTTCAAAATTGCAGAAAAAAAAAATCCACCAATTCTAGTTAATAAATAGGGCTAACTACACTTTAGTTTATTATAATTTAAGTCAAAATTAGATTATTTTTTATAATTTAAAAGTGAATGCATGACTTTATTATAGTTTTAACTTATTTGCAAAATGGATAAAAATCATTAGATTTAATGAAAATTTTGTCATAGAAATATTTTTATTATTTTATATCTTTAAATTAGAACATAAAAAAAATGATTTGATGAAATAACAAAAAAATTTCTCGAAAGACAATCATTTATTTGACATAAAATGGTCAAATCATCTTTTTAATGTTCTAATTTAAAGAAATAAAATGACAAAAATACTTTTATGATAATATTTTCATCAGAGATTATGTGTTTACTTTTAAATAACAGGAGGTCATTTGATTTTAGTTCAAACTATAAGGGTTACGGTGTAATTACCGCTAATAAATACTAGTATTCTTTGGCCTTGTTTGATTCATGAATAGAATAAGGAGCTTTCAGGCTAAGAGTCCTAGGACATTTTGTCTCTGGAATAATAGTCTCATATAATCCATTTGATCCCATATTTATTTCATATGAGATAAAACGGGGATTAACCTTATCCTAGACTTGTTTGGTTTTGCTTAAATAGGATAAAGATAAAAAATTATTGGGTTACCGCTCACTAATTTGATTGAAAATTGATTTAATATATAATATACTAACGCTATATTTATAATAAAAAATAGTGTGTTGATATATACAATTATAATATTAGCAAATAAGATATATATTATATTATTAAAATATAATATAGTGTTAATATATTGACAGATATATTAACATTATATCATATGTTTCTATTGTAGTTATATATATGTTGATATATATTATATCTTATAAGAAATGTACTATATTATTAATTTAATGTTAATGTACACTATATTAATAATGTATAATTACAATATTAATATTAATATATGAGATCTATAAATTGTATTATGAATAATGTTAATATGCATGAACAATATATTAATATATATATATATATATAATAGCATTATACTATATTATATTGTTATATATAATATAAAATAATATATTTAAGTTAGGGTAAAGGTACCCACAAAAACCTTGGTCCTAGGACTATCTGTTTCATCGCTCTCGGAACTAACTAGTCTCACATATGTGAGATAAATTGTCCAGTCGAGACTATTAGATCGACCATTGTTTCGCAACCAAATGCAAAACTATATGAGATTATTAGTTTTAATCCCGTTAAACAAACGCGACCTTTGCATATAGTTATCTATGTATGTATAAATAAATAAATAAACTCTTATTATTTCACTGGTAGGCCCATTTTTCAAAGCTTCATATGATCCTTTAATAATAGGATCTCCATCAGAACCAAGATTTGAATTTGATTGTGCTTGTTTATTCAAACTACATCTAATTATTTGATCTAATCTAGGTGTACCAAATAAATCTAATACTGAGATACATACAATACAATAGGAACACACAATTGTAATGTCAGGCTGTCACTTTCTTGGTCTAACACCCCAGCCCCACTAAGAGGCTAAGACAACCAACCAAATGAGAGAGAGAGAGAGAGAGAGAGAGAGAGAGAGATATTATATGTTGTATTTCCTGTGGTGGAGGGGGATAGGAGGTGGTTCAGCCACTTCAGCGCCGCCGGAAGAAGGGGAGAAAGAGGGGAGAAAAGTCATTAAATGAATATTTGGTATAATTTTTAACATTAAATAACAAATAACACTTTTTTAGGTTATACTTATCAAACATGCTTTCTTTTTCCTTGTTTCATGTTTTTTTCACAGCATCTACATGGTATCAAACCTATTTTATATTTTATTTCTCAAAAAGTATAAAACAAAAATAAGTAACTTGGTTTTTTGTTATCAAAAAAATAAAAACTGACAATGTCTTGATACACCACTTGAAAATTTATGAATTCTAAGCTCAACAAAAGGCCAAATTTGTAAGGAACCAAACAGATGTTCATGTCACCCACAGAAAGTATGACGCCTGCGTTATGACAAGTTTGTTTCAAAGTGGATATTATTTGCTAGAGAAGGAAATTAGAAAAATTCTCTCTCAACAGTTATGTGTTCAAATTTGTTTGTAATAATAGTTGTGTGAACAAGATACTATTAAAAATTGACTGAATGTTGTTTACACTTCAGTGAGATTGCGGTGCTCGCCCTTCCCAAACTAGTAACTATGATTCAAATCGAACATTTTGCAACGAATAAAAACCTCTATGATCACGTCTAAAAGGGTGCTATGGTGGCCACTCATTCTCACATTTTCACTTAGCACAAAATTATAAAAAATAAAAATAAAAAACAAAGCAAACAAAGCAAACGGTGTCCGTAAGATAATCAAATCAATTTCATTTTCTTGTCACATAGATCTCCCACCTGGGACGTCTTGATGTTCTGGTCCCCTTCTTTGTTCACATGACATGTATACCTTGTTTGGCACCTTAAAGAGAATGACTGAATTTGAAGTTTTCTATATATACCTCAGTTAAGAAGAGTGAACTAGTAACATAAGCATAGATTATTAGATTGTCCTCTCCATAGAAAAAGTTGGGAACATGTGTATCATTAGCGGATTATGATAATTAATTTGTTGTATCCAACATGACACAATAAAAGAAAACTTTGCATATTTTTTAGACCCCAAATTTAGAGAAAAAAAAATTTGGAGTTCTGTTAGAATACCATTTTATCCTTTCTCGTCTTCTCATGACCGAACCCACATTTGCTACAATGGTGATACTAGCCAATCAAATTACGCTAAATGCATGAATTTTTATCTAAGTTATCTATAATTAATGATATATTTTCGTTATCTACCACTAATTAAGAGTGTGTAGGTTTTTAATATCTTCATTTGATATGATCTACTTGACATGAATTATCACGTTAATAAAATAACATGATACTACCGTTACATTGAATATTTTTGCTAAGCCATCGTAATTCAAAAAAATAAATAGATCAGATAGATATATAAATCTCAATTTAGAGATCATCTCTATGCGCTACAAAAAATTTCAGTGGTTAGATAGTATCAACTGCTCAGTATTTATCTCTATTAAATTGAGATATAAAATTTTTTTATTACATTAGTAACATGAATTTTTAATTAATAAAAAAAAATTTATTATAAAAAATAACACATAAAAAAATTTGATATTATGCGCTCTATCTAATCCTAGTTGTCTTCTTTACTTTCTAATATTACCGAAACACCCTCGACTCGCCCGGTAAAAGTAAAAATATTACGGTAAGAATGCTCCAAAGTTCCAAACCTGGTGTTAACTCACAAGTCACTACGTGTTTACCTTTTCGTATATTGAGCCCATTTTCGAATGAGCACCGGACGTAACTTATTTTACTAATTTATTAATTTAGTTTATAGTTTATAATTTATAATTTATTTTTTAAAAGTTATTCAACTCATTATAAAAAAATTTATTTAAATAAGTTATTTAAAAAAGTTGTTTTATCAAATTTTTACTTAAAAAAATATTTATTGGTTTACACAATTTTATAAAAAGTCACTTAAAAAAGATTAACTTATAGAACTTATTGCTTGTGACTCCTAAGCTATTCATCCAAACAACTCCTAAGTCTGGCGCGAACAATTCACGCTCTATGGGTGCGCGTGATATGTTACTCCCACATTCTCACTCTCCAGAATCCCACCAGCCCACTGGCACAATGGCGCGCGCACACACTTTCTCTCCCTATCTCCATCTCTCTCTACAATCTCATTATTCTCTCTCTAGAAATCTTATTCACAATTCACACTCTCTCTCTCTCTCTCTCTCGTCTCTATCTAAAAGACTAAAATCACACGCTTTTGTTCTTTCGATTCTCTCTCTAAAGCCACCACTGCCTTTGAGATCGTTATTCTCGACCCAGTTTCTCACTGCTGTTTGCCAGTGAGTATTCTCTCTCTAGAAAACCAACTTTTCTCTCTAACCAAACAGCAACGACTCTGCTCGGCTCTCTAATAAAATAACGAATTTTCGGTTTTCAGTTCAACTATTACCTTCATTTCTCGTTGGCTTGAGTTTACCAGTGAGTGTTTCGCTTCGAGCCTCCGAGGGAAGATTCGTCTATGATGAGAGTTCAGTCACATTCTTCTTCTTCGCCATCGGTATACCATTTCTCTCTCTAGAAGTATATATATATAGAAAGACGATTTGTTTCTTATAAATCTGAGTGTTGGAGGTAGGGTTTCAAAATGGAGAGAAAACAGGGCTTCTTTTCAGCTTTGAAAGAAGAGGTAGTGCGAGGGTTATCGCCGGCAAGGTCACGAGCCAAGAGTCCAGCGCGGAGCGGGTCGCCGATGTCGGGTCTGCTCCGGCGCAGGAAACACCACCAGGTGGCGACTCCCGAAATGTTGATCGCGAGATCCGGAAGCTTAAGGCACGTCGGTGAGACCCTGACGCCATTGATGGAGGGTCCGGATCCGGACGCAGGCGAAGTCGGGGATTCGAAGCGGAGCGGGTCAGGGTTGGGGCAGTGGATGAAGGGACAGCTTTCAAGGACTCCGTCGGTGGCTTCGAATGCTTACAAGCGGTCTGATCTCAGACTTCTGCTCGGTGTAATGGGCGCTCCTCTCTCCCCGGTGCACGTTAGCATCAATGACCCTTTGCCTCACCTTAGCATCAAGGATACTCCCATTGTAAGTCTTGCTCTCACTTACCCCGCTTTCGTTCTTAAACACACCCACATTTTATCTCTAACGTGTTTTGTTCTGTTTTGGGTATTGTTTCTTTTCTCTTCTCTTTTTTTTTTTTGGTCAAATTTGTGGTGTTATTTGATTTGTTTCCCATAATGGAACTAACTGTGAAGTTGGCTTGACTTCGTAGATATAGTAGTTTTTGTAATTCCATTTAATGCGTTATCTCCGTATTATTTGTTTTTTCAGATTGTTCCATATGAGCTTGGACAGTTTAGATTTACTGCGTTAAAATGATTATTTTAGGAATTTTTCTTGTAACTGAGTGAATCAATGGGCATAAGCGTTACTGTTTTCTTTAAGTAATCTCTGTTGTAAAGAAACGGGTCCGTGGAATCATTCACTTTTTCTTTTTTTGAATTTTTTATGAATTGGTTCCAATCCTCTGTTTGGTTGCTCAGAAACCTGGGGAAAGTGAAAGAAAACAATTTGTTTATGTTTCTTGTTATTTTTGTTTCTGAAACACAAAAACGCTTCTCTAGCTTAGTTGAGTTTAGTTTTAGGATTTTATATATCCTTAGTAGGATTCCAAGTTTAGCTTTCTTTGTTTTGCTACAACTTTGTAGTTCATCAGTCAAATGGAAGGTGTATCTTTTAAGGGGGAAAAAAATTGAAGTGTAGTTTCCATTGAGAGTTCTGGCAGGGTGACTACTGACTATGAACATACCTAACTTTTAGCATTATTTGCACGAAGTGGCTGTCCTCAAATTCAAACCCGGGTCTTACTTTTGCCATCCTGAGGTTTTAACACTACACCAAGCAATGACCCTTGCAAAATTCACAGAACTGATGAGGTTTATTTTCTCTGATTGTAGTGGATGTTCAACCTTGTGCCCCCTTATTGGGTTATTCTCTTCCTTTGTGACTTTTTGAAAATATGAAAATTTATCTGCTCGGTGGTGTTGCTGCAGGAAACTTCATCTGCTCAGTACATATTACAGCAATACACTGCTGCATCTGGAGGACAAAAGTTGCAGAACTCCATTCGGAATGCATATGCCATGGGAAAGGTGAAGATGTTAGCTTCCGAGTTTGAAACTGCCACAAAGGTAATGAAGAATCGGAATGGGCCAAGAGATGCTGAGTCAGGTGGATTTGTCCTCTGGCAGATGAATCCAGACATGTGGTATGTTGAGCTTGCTGTGGGGGGAAGCAAGGTTCATGCAGGCTGCAATGGTAAGCTCGTCTGGAGGCACACCCCATGGCTGGGTGCCCATACTGCGAAAGGGCCCGTTAGACCTTTACGCCGTGCTCTACAGGTGAAACTTTGTTCCTATTCATGTGCTTGCTTTTAGTAGTTTGATCATTTGTGATGTGGGTAATGTCCTTTACAGGGTCTTGACCCCAGAACCACTGCTAATATGTTTGCCAATGCAAGATGTATTGGAGAGAAAAAGATCAATGGCGAGGATTGCTTTATCCTCAAACTTTGTGCTGATCCTCAGACCTTGAAGGCAAGAAGTGAGGGCCCAGCGGAGATCATAAGGCATGTTTTGTTTGGCTACTTTAGCCAGAAGACGGGCCTTCTTGTTCACATGGAGGATTCTCATCTGACCCGCATACAATCCAATGGTGGTGATGCAGTTTATTGGGAAACTACAATCAATTCGTTCATTGAGGATTACAGGGCCGTTGAAGGGATTATGATTGCTCACTCTGGGCGTTCTGTTGTTACCCTTTTTAGGTTTGGTGAGATGGCAATGAGCCATACCAAAACCAGGATGGAAGAAGCTTGGACAATTGAAGAGGTCGCGTTCAATGTTCCGGGATTGTCATTAGACTGTTTCATCCCTCCAGCTGACTTGAGATCTGGTTCCATCAGTGAAGCCTGTGAACTTCCTCAGGATGAAAGGGGAAAGAGCACAATTGCCCTAGCAGCACATCGGGCTAAGGTTGCAGCACTGGAGAAAGCACATGACAGCAACATTGACAATGTGGTTTGGAAAATGGAAGTCTAACAATGGGTAGGAAAAAAATTTAGGGCAATTGTTCATACAGTAGGTAGGGATTTAATTGACTGACACATCAGAAGTTACAATGTAGGAGTTGAGTCATTGAAGAATTTCATAAGTTAGGGTATGCCTCTATCAATCTGTAAATAGAGCATAATCATTCCCAGGTTCTATAAGGGCCTGGATGAATCTTTATTCTCTCAATGCAGAATCCAACTATGGAGTTGGAGCTCTGTTTTCCAGTATCGGATGGAGCAGTGGAGGTTTTTTTATTTTTTTTTGCCTTCTATGCATGGAGGAAGGTGGTGAAGCTTTGCTGTAGCAGAACCACTAACCTTATTTGATCCTACTAATTCTCTTGCCTAAATGTATACGGCAGTAGCAGTGGCAAGAACACTGCTACATGGATTGAAACTAATGTTTTAGTTCTTTATAGTTCTCTAATTCTAATGTGTTTTCAGTGTTAATTATGGTATGTTTTTCGGTAGTTGTTGGAGTTGATTCTTGGGGTGGGAAGGGGAAAGGGATATGTCTGGATATGAAGGTGGGCAGGTCAGATTTTGCTTATATCTGGATCTGAAGAAACAGGGCAGGTTAAGCACGGAGATGATAAAAGCATTTTTTTTTTGTTTTCCATTTCATTCACCTACATAAGCAAAACCCGTTGCATATGGGTTTCTGTTTGTATCTTGTCAGTGCAGTACAGCTAAGAGATCATGTAAACAGAAGTTGTAGCTATCTGATACTGAATGCTTATGAATGTAGAGATAAGCATCTTTCCCTCGCCTCTCTCATTTGGATTTTTGTGAATTGTACATTTCTATCTCCTTGAATGCTGAGATAGAAGCATTTCTTCTTTGTTTATTTTTGTCATTTCATTCACCTACATAAGCAAAATCTGTTGCATAAGGGTTTCTGTTTGTATCTTGTCAATGCAGTGCAGCTAAGAGATCATGTAAACAGAAGTTGTAGCTATCTGATACTGAATGCTTATGAATGTAGAGATAAGCATCTTTCCCTCATCTCTCTCATTTGGATTTTTGTGAATTGTACATTTCAATCTCCTTGAATGCTGAGACCTTTGCTGATAACATATAATCCAGGACCTTTTTGCTCTAAAAATGGACTTCTACTTCCTCTGTTTTTGGGTGTCATTGTATTGTATAGAACCATCTATTTTTTAATGTAGAGGCTTTTGCTCTTTTCTGTTCCCCCTTCTCCATGGTGTTCTCTTTTCATTGTGCTTGACAGCGTCTAGGGCCATTTGTTGGAAAGTCAAGTGGCGGTGTGCCTTTGGAGCCCTTTTCCCTCAGTTCTTGCAACTTTGTGGAATATATATATATATATATATTCAAAATACCATTTTCTGACCATTTGACCCAAGCCAAACTCCAACTATACATAATATGATACTGGGGTTTAGGTTAGTAGTGGGCCAAGTGGATTTCCATGCTTTGCGATATATATAGCTTGTGGGAGAAATATCATTGCATCAAGGCACAGGTTAAAGCCTCCCCAGCACCCATGTGATTTCCCTATCTCTTCTTTTTTTTTGTTTTTCCTTTGATCCCCTTTTTTCATAAGGTGCTATGTTCTCTCTCTCTCTCTCTCTCTCTCTCTCATTTTAACCTGCTTTTGCAGACATTGTCTTCCTCTTCTTTACCCCCACCAAGGTATCTTAGTTGCTTTCTACCTGCAATTAATTATAGTTGTTGTGGGGAAGCTTCCCGCTTCCCTCCCTATGATGATGTCCCTGAATGGTCAAACTCACCATTGATGGGGGAGCTTGCATTATTAGCCTTTTGTGGGTAAGGTCCATTCATGCTGTATATTAATAGCCCCCCTCCTAGGGTTTTATTATTTTGATTGGGAGGTATGTGATATGGAGAATCTCAAGTGTATTAATGCAGTAAACAGGGAAACCGACCTATCTAACAAAATCCCCTTATAATTCTTCATGCTCAACTAACTTCATCATTTCTACTACTAGTAGTAGAACTATTCCTTCAACTTGTTAATGAGTAGGTAGAGGCAAAATGAATGAGAACTATAAGTTTCAAATGTTGCTTTAAAAGAAGCTTAGATTATTCCTATATGCCGAATAGCGAATACCCTTAAGCGGCATTTGGATGTGATACTATCTGTGCGAGATAACTCATTTCATTCCAATTCAATTCAACTCAATCTAATCTCTCATATTTCAATCCTACCAAACAATTCTCAACTTTTTAACATTAAAATTTCTGTGCTTAAACTCTTTTGCACTACTTACTAATTCCATTTTAGGAGAAAAAGAAAAAAAGAATGAAAGAAAGCACCTAGAAAAAGGTGCAACCTCACTTCAATGGACCTGTGCCAGATAGGGACCATTTAACCACCCTGTGGAGTGAAAGGGGGATTGCTCAGACGAATCACTTGTCCATCTTCTCCTCCATCAGCACATTAAAATGAAATCAATAAACCCATTTTTGATGGAGACTCTTCAATCATGGTGGCCCTTCTGTATTGAATAACCCTACTGGGCTACTAGCCCTCTCTCATTGGCTGGGACTTCGCAGGACTTAAACCCATGGAATCTACTTAGCATTCTTGCCTCTGAGCAACAACAAAGTTATGACCTCCGCCATTAATGTTCAGCTCAGAAAGACCCATTAAATTAGGTAGAAAGTCAAGACCAAATCACCATCTTTTGCTTTAGATATATGTGTATATATATATATATTTTAGAGAAAGAAGACCAAATGAATTGAAGCTTGGTGTCCTTACTTGTATGGGAAACTCATATTTACTACAGTATGTGTTTGACGTACTGTGTGTGTAGATGTTAATAGCTTAAGAGTCAAAAATAACCAGTGCCCATAGGGACTGGCATATGAAATGGCTTTTAGCAGTTGTTTAATGGTAAAAGTCCCATCCTCCTTCTCCTTTCCTTTCCTAGGATGATGACGCTGAGATAGATTATAATGTTGACTTTGGGAACCTATAATTTCAACTCTCATAGCTAGCTTAGCTTGATAGCTTTTACCTATAATTACTTGATTTGATTCAAACCACATGGCCTTCTACTTCTAGCATCATGTGCTAGGGTCGGTGAGGGAATTAACAACAAAATCGGTGCTCAGCTCAACTCAACTTAGGTCAAGCTCCGCGAGCTTAAAGAGAAGGCCTTAACAATGTGTTAATTTTTTCTTAAAAAAATAAAAAAAGTGTTAATTTCTACATTCATGAGAGAGAGAGAGAGAGAGAGAGAGAGAGAGAGAGAGAGAGAGAGGGGTAAGTAAGTTTGGCTGAACTCATAAACATGCAAGGCCAAACCAAGCTTAGAAGCTAACTTTGACAAACACAATATTCTTTCTTCATCTCCTTCTTCTTCCCTTTTTTTTTTTTTTTTGTTTTCCTTTTTTCCGTGTGCTTATCATTTCTAATAGCAAAACAATTAGAAAATTTATATAGAATTTATGTATCGAATGATGTGATTGAATGAGTCTTTCACTTTAAACAGAACACCCACATCATTTTGATAAGATTTTTTGTAAAAAAAAAATTAAAAATAATAGCATGTTCCTGCTATATATATATACACACACTAAACGGTGGAAATGGAGCCATTCATTTGGGGGAATGAATGACCTATTAATTATGGGTAATCTGCATTGACTTTTGAACACCATTTCTTTGTTCTATATATGTATAATGTAGCAGAGGTTTAGGAAGTGTTCTTACTTTGCTTTGACATGTTGAGCATTTCAAAGTGCATCCAATCCAAGATTTTGAAAGAAACGTGTTGGGAACTTACCTAAATTTATCTATATTATATATACTTACACATTAACAATAGAAGTTGTCGGCAAAGGAAGGTTCCCTTTGTGGTTTGTTCTATGAATATATACGTAGCACATTTATGAGAGTAGACACTTAGATAACTAGTTCATTTCCAAGCCCTAAAAGATAGTACCCTTGTCCATTGTGCATTGAGTATAGCAACCCCTCAAAACCTTACCTTTGACCCCTTTACTTCATAGAAAAAAAGTAGTAATTGTGAGCTTGAGTTCCTATGGCTAGCTATCTGCGAGTTTCCCATTTTTTAGATTCAATATTATACACAAATTGAGATCGATTTAGCAAAGATCTTACAATTAGTTTTTTTTTTTTTTTTGTGATAGAATTTATTTAAATCTCATCACACGCATTGGTCGAGGATGAGTCGTCTCTCCTTTGAGCGAATTCGATCATATTTGATCTGGTCTGTTTGATTAACGTGTGAGGGCCCATTTCGAATTTCTTGGGAAGAAGATGCTGAGGTGGCGCGTGTGACGTTTTAAGTTTCTGTTAATTATTACTTCTATTTTAGAATGAGAAGTGTTTGTCTCTAGTTCTTTTAGGTGCTTCAATTATTTTTAATACGATGAATAAAAAACAGAAACCTATCGTTAATTGGACTCGTGGGAGTGGGTTCCCTTCTGCATCAAAGCACGTGCATGTTTACTACGAGTCTAGGAATCATGGGCTGTATTTTTTTTTTTGGAAGTTAAGAGATCAAGCATGTTTGCTCAACTTATATACAACTCAATTATTATTATTTTTTTTAGTCTGATCAAAAGTAAGTCATTAACTTTAAAACTAGGTAGAGACAACAATGGACCAGAAAAAAGTGAATATTCGACCAAATCTGTCAGGTTTGGGATAGGGATGGAAGATACAAAATGATAATAGAAACAATAATGGAGGTCGAAATAAAAATCCATGCAAGAATAAGGGTGGGGATAGACTAAATTCTTCCCTCGCCCCTCCCCGCTTTTAGTATTTTTTTTTTTTATATAGACTGTTTGAATTGTGCTCTAGTGTTTTTTGTACTAGTTATATCATTATTACGCTTTGTGTTAATTGATGTCAAATTTATGTTCAATAATTTTTTAATATTGTTTGTTGAATGAATTTTTAATTTGTTATTTTAAGTTTTAGTTTATTTTGACAGTACAATAACACCATTTTGATGTATATACAACTCAAAATGTTTGGAGGTTAATTCCATATTACTCTTAAGTGGAGATCATGAAACTACTAATATTTTTGATACTTTAGTTCTTTTTCTTTTTCTTTTTTTTTTTTATGATTTCTTTGCTTGATTTATATTATTTGTTTCTTCGTACCAAAAAGAAAAAAAAAAAACAAAAAAAACTTGGGCTTAGGCTTAGACTTGGGCTTTGTTTGGGACAAAAGTAGACTTATACCCGTAAAAGTGAGAATGGAAGTGGATATTTTAGGTGGAGGGGATGAAAATCCTAACTTCCATCCCATCCTAGTCTATTGTCATTCCTAGAACTAAAAGATTCCTGAAAAATAAATTTCATCTTTCACAGCCTACGAAAACTGTCAAGTTTCAAACTCAAGACACCTAAGTTTAAACCTTATTTCTGTTTTCACCAGGCTACCCCTAAAAGGATATGGGCTACATTTGTTTGGCCTATAGGATTAGGGAGATAAAGTAATCTCTTGGGATAATGGCAATATTACATATGTTGAGACTAAATTTCTGAATGAGATGTCTCATACTATTATCTGATAAGAGAATGCAAAATAAATTTGCACGTTGGATTGAAAAGGAGGATAATCCAGATCCATCGGATAACTAGCTGATATTTCGTTATCTCAAGGTTTTTGGTTCTATATCTATTTTTATGTAGAGACACTATAGCCCTGGACCCTTTAAAATGGGTTTCAACGGCCCACAAGTCATCTTACCCACAGGCCTTGTTAGTGTAAAAAGCATTGGGTCTGTGATAGTGGCCCAATATAGTGGGCTTCTCAGGGTCATGGCTAATGAAGGAGGCCGGCCTTGCATTTGTCTTATTTCTCCCACATAACACATGCACACAAAGGAAAAGAAAATGAAATGAAAGTAAATAGTGGAGTGGCAACCTGGGTGCGTTTGTTTTCGTTTTTTATTTCTATTTTTTGTTTTTTCAAAAATAAAAATATAAAAAAATATTAAAATAAATATATTTTCTTATTCTAAAATATTAATTTAGTACTTTTAGCAAAACGAAAACCTATAAATGCCATTATTAGACCATAAAAAACAAAAAATAAAAACAAAAAACAAAAACATACAATAAAAAATAAAAACTGACAACACTTACAAACGGACCCAAGCAACCACTGTTTCTCTTTTCTGTGTTTGGGGGAGAGTTCTAAAAGAATTTAAAAGCCGGGTGAGATTTGAATCACATACTTCTTCCGACTTTAGAAAACACCACATGAAACTTCAAAACAAAAAATTTATTAAGAAAAGAAAACAGCCCAATATAGTAGAGAAGCAACTTGTCAAAAATAAAAATAGGTGGATAGGTGGATTCAAACAGCAGAGAAGACACTGGTTTTCAGCTACATATATGATGTGTATTGGCAGATCATGGACTGAAAAATATATAGATATAAAATAAAGCTAAAAGGAAATTATGAGATAAAGAGGTCACCAAACAGTAATCAATCAAAATATAGAATTCCCCTCAAAATAAAAGCTCCCCTAAAAAATCTCCCAAAAGAATTCAACTGAATGTATAGTCCAGATACAATAGTCTGGTCACCATCACCATATCGGCTAAAAATGACAGCAAGTAATAATATAACAAAAGTAATTTAAGAGAGAGAGAGAGAGAGAGAGAGAGAGAGAGAGAGAGAGAGAGAGATCTCCCTTAGAATAGCAAACAAAGGAGAGGCCATCCAAAGATCAAGCTCCCAAGCATCTTCTCCATGGACCACAACTTCTCCACTCCACTCTACAATGTGAATTTCATTATTAGCAGGAAGATGCAGCAAAAACCAAGAATTCTCAGTCATTCTTGATAAAAATAATAACGGAGAACAAGTTATTTTACCATGTAACATTTCAACTGACATTCAGATAGTTGTGTGACTTCAAGACGTGTTTTTGTGTGTGTGTGTGTGTGTTTGTCTAGGCTATGCCATTTACCTTAATCAAACTATTCATGCACCGCAGTTTATAAATTTCAATAGATGAAGATTTTCAAAGAATGGATAGAAACCTCTCCTACATCTGCAATTTTTAGAGCTCGTAATGAAAACTAAAATCACAATTGCAAATGTATGCTTCTAAGAAGCTAGCATGGGTTTGATGTGAGGCCTTAATTAGAGGTCCTCCAATTTTCCATAAAAATCATCCCATATCGATATTAGAATTAATCTAAGAAGCACTGATGCGGAAACAGGATACGGACACGACACGGCAATGTTCAAAAAAATGTATGACACAACACGGCTAAATATATGATTTTATATATTTTTTGTGTCGTATATACAAAATTATTATATTATTCAAAGCTAATAAAAAATACAATAACACTAATAAAATCTAAAAGACCATGTCTTCCTCTTCTTATTCTTCTTCTTCGGTAGCTAGGGTTCTTCTTATCTTCAATGATCGTAGCCTTTTACAAGCCTCCTTGAGTCAATCAAATCTCTAGAGACTGGGGTTTTTCGGCTAGGGTTTCTCTCTCTGGACTTCAAAGAACTAAACCTTTTTTTTTTTTTTTTTAATTTCTAGATTCGAGTTTTTATTTTCAAAAATTGTGACAGAGCCCTTGCCTTGTCTACAAAATGTCTAAAATTAGACACACGTGTCTAAGCCGTGTTTACGAAGTGTCTGAAAAAAAAAATTTAAAAACAATTGAACAAGTCGGACACGTGCCCGGCGCGTATTCCATCCTAAAAGGTGTCCGACACGCATATGGGGGTCTCGGCGGAGTATCCATGCTTCCTAGGAATTAATAAACAAGACCCACCATTAAATGCATCTCATTTAACAAATCAAATATGCTGAAAAGTAATCAAAATGTGATACTTTTTGGCACATAATTGGACCAAATTCTACTACAACCAATTGAATTTAAAACTGCTATTGCCAATTTCATGAAAACTCAACGCTTATGCTTTAATTTTTATTTTTTTTTAAAGCATCCAAAGATACTATGACAATATCAATTCCAATGCAAATTACATAGACTTGGTATATCAAATAAACCCATCAAATAATTAAAATCCCAACCTACATTTCTCATATGGACGTAACCTGATTCTTAATAAAAGAGTAGATGACCTATGCCAAAAAATCTAATAATGTTCTACAACTACCCGAACACTAATGAATCGACCCGGCCAAATTAGTCTAAGAGCTCCTGACTAGCTCTAGCCCTAGGCATAGGCTGCGTAAATAACCCGCATAACTTGGCCTACATGAATTGGGTTGATACAGTTCTTGGTTTAAAATCCCTAATATAGATCAATTTCCCAGATCCACAAGAAAATCAACCCCCTATTATATTATTTTAGAATTTTATATATGGCATAGCATAGTTAACATATCCAAAGGTCATTCATTATAATTATATCTTGTATAAACATTCTTAAACATAATTATAACACTTAATGTCTTTATGCATTTTTAATAAATATGTCAGGCATTATACAATACAATTAAACCCACAAAACCCAAAATTTTCTTGGGTTGGATTAGATCAGTTGCAGGCCATCAATTTTTGATCCAAAATCTCATTCAATTATGAGTTTGACCATAAGCAAAACCGACCCGATCAGACGAATGTTAGACCTAAGGGTCAACGGGTTCCTTCCTAGTACAATGAGCTTTGATTTGGATTCTGTGCCCTTAGTTCCCCCAACCACAATACATTTCTGACCCAGTATTAAACTCGATTCGACCCTAGCATTATTTTTCTGTCCTTAGCTTTTTCCTATTTCCGATTCTACCCTTGACTAAGGTCATCACATTAACTATTTTATTATAGGGATCATCCTCATTCGTCAGTGACTTCAAGACGTGCACGATTATAAATGGTCTTATTCACAAAAGTCAAAGGACCCAAAAACCCAAGCTCACATGGGCTTGTCCGCTTCTGATCACTAGATTGCGATCACACGGTCTACACCAAGACTCAAGACCCGATAATAAGGACAACGGAGCTACAGGAAGCACAAGTAACTTGCTCACATTAGCAAAACCACGCGGAGAACAACTACCATACGCCATATGTTCATCAACGTTTAAGCAAGTCTTCGCTTGTTTCAGTTTGTTGATCGCTTGAACTCGTTAACTGAACTAAACTAGTTACTGATCTGTCACTGTAAACACAATGTGACTACCTGAAATGCTCAGATCTGTGTTTGATGGCACAGATCGAGCTCTCGTTGTACCTAGGCGCACGATAGAGAAATACCATGGACGAGTGAACTAGAAAGCACGTACCTGATCGGAAGCAGATGGTGAAGGCGATGTAGTATCCAAACTCGGCGCTCCCGCCGGTGCTCCTCTCGGCGGGGCCGGAGGACTCAATGCCAATGGCGAAGGCGCAGGAGATGTCGGCTTCTTCTTGCTTGGAGCAGGCGCGGGAACCTCAGTAGGTGGAGCAGCAAGCGGCGCAGGTGGAGGAATAGCGGGTGGAGGGGATGGTGCGAGAGGTGGAGGAGATGGCGGAGGGCTAGTCGGTGCCGGAGGAGGAACGGCCGGGGGAGGAGTAGCCGGCGGTGGAGTCACCGTTGGAGGACTGGCTGGTGCTGGAGTGGCCGGTGGTGGAGTCGCCGGTGGTGGAGTTGAAGCCGGCGGAGATGATACCACCGTAGGTGGCGCTGCAATAGGAGACTTGGTCGGAGCCGGAGTAGTCGTCGTCGTTGGCGCAGGGGTGGATGTAGGGGGAGCAGCTATTGGCGCAGTGGGAGTAGTAGGCGGCGCCGGAGTTGAAGTCGGAGACGTCGCAGGGGCTTGACCTCCGACACCAGCGACAACAATGCAGATAAAGCCTACAACAAACACAGCCTTGCGATCCATCATGTCACTGTACGTGCGCAGTCTCTCACCCCCTTAACCTGAGCACCACAAGCTTCCTAGAGTGAGAGAGAGAGAAAGAACAGGGGTGGGGGGTCGGGGACTGTATAAATAGGCGTGTATTACCCAAATATAAGGAAGGTCCAATTCTCAACCTTTGTACCCTACAAATTTTCATTGCTCTCGACCGCAGATTACAGCCTGTCAGACTGGGCCTACAAATTCAACGGCCGATCTCGAAACATCTTGAGATCTGGTTTCCACATTGTCAGATGCACCATATTATGGTGATTCGAGTTCCACATCAGTAATTTCCATCACCTAGGGTTCGGTTGTAGAGTTGCCCTTTGGAACTTGGGGAATATAATCAGATGGGTCCCACTTTATTAACGTTCTCAAATAAAACTCTAAAAGTATGTTTATTGCTATTATAATAAGTAAGATCTTGGAAGATTAAGACATATGGTGGGTCCCACTTTAATCAACCAATTGGATGATTAGGAGCACGTTTGGTGGGCCATATGGCAGCTGTTATTTGCGCTAATAGGCTGGAGATCAGGTTTAGAGGACCGCCAAATGCGGTGGTGGGGCCTGTTTTGCTGTTGCGCCGATTTGCTTACCTTTGAAAGAAAAATTTTGCAAAAAATTAAAAATCCTATACTTATTTAAAAAGAAGTAATTTATTCTTACAAATTATCATTAATACTTCTAATACAATGGCATTTTGAATTAAAATTCATTTTAATGCATACTTCATCTTGAAACCATAAATTCCAATTTAATCACATAATTACAATATTTAATTTTTGTGTGTATTTGTTTTTTTTTTGGTACAGCGTTACTCAAATTTGTTTAAACTTTTGTTTTGAGTTGATTTTAAAAGGGAGTTGTGGTGGGTCCAAATAAGGCTTTTAAGCCAAAACGAGTTAGACCCAGCCGAGCAATGTGATCTTCAATCTTACTTATGAAATTTAAAAATATAGTCAAACTTAGTTGTTTACTTTTGAAATTATTATTAAATAAATATTTAATCAAGCCGAGTTTTAAAGCTTATTTTTTAAGTGTATATAATCTTATCAAGTTAAATTTGAATCAAGCTTAAAAAAATTAACGAGTTATAATATGTGTCAAGGTTGGTTTGTTTACATAACGAGTTATTCTCAAATAATTTTTTAACAAATTAAGTATGAGTGGAGCTCAAATAGATTGATTCATTTTACAATTGTGAGGCCAAAGTAGGTTACAAATATGAGTTTTTTTTTTTTTTCCCTGAACAGAAAGTTGGGCAAAGGAGTCTATGTTCAGTTGCTGCAGGGCAACTGGTATGTAAAGCTAACAAAGTAATCGCTTTGAGGCCCTAATTTTTTAAGGTCATCAATTTTTTAAAACCGTATATATTATAGTTAAAGTCTCTTTTATTTTTAACATTTTTTTTAACAAAAAAAACCCACTCTAAATGAAAAAAAAGTCCACAAGAGAAAAAGTAAAAAGCCTCAGTCTAAATATAAAAAAAAAAAGACTCACAAAAATGAGAAAAGGGCTCACTCTAAATGAGAAAAAGGTTCACAAGAAGAAGAAAAAATAGAAGAAGCATCAATCTAAATGACAAAAAAGGCCCATAAGAAAAGGGCAAAAAAGGCTTCAATCTAAACGAAAAAATATAAGAAAAAAAAAAAAGAAAAAGCCCAAATTAATTATACTAGTTATCTTGAAAAAAGAAAATAAATTTAGAAAATATCATCACATACATTATTGTAAGTATAAGGAAAGTCAAAGGTCTATATAACTCTCTCTAATGTATAGTTATGTATAAGTCAAACCCTAACACTCTCTTTCTTATTCTAATACAAAGTTCCCAGCGGAAAAACAAATTGATAAAGCTTACCAATAGTATCATCAATCAAACTGTTTGTTGAGTTAATATTGTTAAATATTTTTATAGATTGATTTTTGCTTTTTTTTTTTAACGTATCTACTTGTCTCGGTGAAATCAAAAAATTAGTTTTCAGAACTGAAAGTTTTAAAAGAAATATTAAATACAGGAAAGTATTCCAATTGACGTAATAAATTATATAAAAAGATTATATTCTTTTTCAAATGTATATATTGCTTATAGAATATTATTGACAATATCTACAATAGTAGCTTCTCCATAACGAAGTTTTTCAAAATTGAAATTGATAAAATCTTATCTAAGATCAACTATGTCACAAGAAAGACTAATTGGATTAGCTATACTCTCGATTAAAAAAGATTTGTCAGCTAAACTTGAATATAAAGATTTAATTAATAATTTTGCATATCAAAAAGCAAGAAAAATAAATTTTATATAACAATTTATAATACCAAAATTGTAAAAAGTTTGAATTTTTTTTATTTATAAAAGCCTCATTTAAAGTTATTACTTTAGGCCTCAAATTACTTTGAGCCTCCCTGAATTGCTGTTGGTGGAAAAAGATAATCTTGAAAAACTGAAGGCTTTGTTTGTACATCAATTCAAGTCTGCATGAGTATTATGAGCTAGTATTATGAGTAACAACAAAGTATTAAGAACCAAATACACAAAATTAATGTGGGTTAATTCTTTATCCACTTATCCTAATTGTTGAGTGTCTTAAATCATCAAGTCTAATTTTGAATGAGTAAAAAAGTTCAGTACTTGGGGGGAAAAAAAAGAAAGTGCACCTTTGTTTTCTTCTCTTATTTGTAGCAAATAATTCTGTTGTATGAGTCATTCACTAAGCTCTCCCATCAGAGGCGGAATTACAGGCGACTTTATTTTGACAAAAATCTCAAATATTTTGAGAAAATATGCGAACTCTAATCATAATTCTTTTTTTTTTATACATCCAAAATAAAAACTAAACTACAAACAAAAGGGACTAGAGTCTTTGAAAGGACATTCCAATCATATCAGGCATAAACAGCTGATTAATTTGATTTGGAGGGTCTTTCATCACCATAAGGTCTGCATCTTGATTGCTTCCCATTTTAGCCAGTGCATCAGCACACTAGTTCCTTCCTTATGAATGCGTTTGATGTTGCATCTGTTTATGTTGAGCAGAAACTTGGAATCTTCCACCAACGCTTTGAAGTTGGAAAATTGGGTTAAACCATCTTGAATTGCTGATATTGCCTGGTGGGAGCCAGTTTCAATCTCAAGTTCTTGCATCGCTTTTAGAAAAATAATTGTTAGGCCTTTGTAGATGCCCCACAATTTTGCCTGCAAGCTTGTGCTATTTGTAAGTTTTCCATAATATCAAAAAATTCAAATGCCTCTCTCATCTCTGACCAATCCTCCAAAGCCAACAATTCCTTACTTATCATTGCAGCTACCACCTGTGTTAAGTTTTAATTTACCAGCAATGGGGAACACCACTTGATTAGTTTAGGCATTGTTAATCCAGTCACTTTAGAGTAGAGAAAAGCAAGATTAATCTCATTGGAATAATCTATAATTCTCTTTAAGGTGATTTGTTGATCAGTCTCATCCCTGTCAAATACAACTCTGTTCCTATCTTTTCATATATTCCAAATAGCACCAGCAGACATGAGGCACCAATGCCCATTGTAACACTTGGTTCTTTCATTCCTTAGGTTTCCTCTAACCAGCTCCTGATGGGTCTGCTACTATCATTGGTGACCCATTGCCTTTCTCTAAGGCTCACCCAAATTTGTTTAGCTTTGATACAATCTCTGATCATGTGACTTATATACTCAATGTGAGAATTATATTTAGGGCATAAGTCACTGGTGTCCAGACCTTTTATAACCCTCTAATCATAATTCTACTTACACATGTTAGTAGGACGAATCAGTTACCTTTGACGTAGGTGAAGGCCATTGCCTCTAATAATTAAGCTAAATGTCTTTGTAATCCCTCATTCTTATAAAAAAATTTTTTAATGTTTTGGGCCTAGAGTTGGAATCTTGTACTATTTGTGTCTCGCATGGTGAGTCATTAACTAAGCTCTTTCAACACCGGTCATATGAATTCAATAAATATTACGAGCAACAATTGGTTACGAAAATTTAATGGGCATGACATTTTGGAAAAAAATTATTTAATACTCTTAAAGTGTCATGTCACTCTTATTCATTCTCAAATAATACAATGGGTACTTTGTTGGGAGAGATACCAAATCATCGCAAATGAAAATCTTCATCCTAAGTTCATTTCAGGAAATAGCTAGCAGACACGGCGATCCCAGAACAACGTAGAGAGGAGGGAATGGGCCTTAGATTCATAAAAAAAAATAATGATTAGAAAAAAGGATAGTGGCAATGTTGGTTTAGCAACAATATTATTTGAAACTTAGTTGATGTTTACGTGTTAGTGTCTGTTTGAAAAATTATTTGATATTCTTGAAATGCTACATCACTCGCTCATCCTCTCAAAATACAATGGGCCTTCCCAAGAACCCATACCTCCAATTGATTCCATTGGAAAGCCTAATCCCTCTTTCACTAAAGAATCAACCAAGGTTAGCCTTTCTTGAACCCTCTGGTTCACAATGGAATTACTCATAATAGGGCAACACACCAACAACATAACAAAGTAAACAGCTAAACATATATTAAGAAAAGTAAAAAAATACCTAAATGAGGTCAACTTCTCAAACTTTCACTTTCCAACAATAAAGTTTTAAAGAATAAAACTTTCTTTAATACTGTATTTGAGATCCAAATTTACCAAGGGATAAATAAAAGAAAAAAAATATGAGAAAAAAGAGAACAAAAATTACTTTTTGCTTCTCTTTTAATTTTTTCTTGATAAATTTAGATTCCAAACACAGTATAAATACATATATTTTATAAACAAAATTTTCCAAAAAAGGGATTAGGAGCATTCCCCAAGATAATCAGGACCCATTAAAGTTGGACCCATTGTAGTTGAGCTCAGCCTTCAGCCAGTTTGGGCCCCAAATATGAACAAATCAACTAGCCAGTCGAACCCAGTTTGGGACCCAAGTCAGGGCTATGGATTTGAATAGCCTGTTGGAATTTTTGAATTGGTCCTCGCAGTCCTGACTCTCTCGAGCCTCCTAGACAGTTGCATTGAATCATACAGCGGATGAAGGGTATTCTAGTCAATGCACATGAAATGAAATTGAAAAGAAATGTGGCTAAAGCGAGGATGGAAGGGTGGGTTCAAGTAACAGAGACAAAAACCCTTCGTAGCTCTCCCAAGTCTTATCTGCTTACGCTAAAAGAATCGCTGCTCCTTCCACTGGATAGAGAGAGAGAGAGAGAGAGAGAGAGATTAGTAATGGCGGTGTCTTTGGGTGTTTTTTCGAACTTCTTAGCCGGCGAAACGGCGTCGCTTACAAATTCGTCTTCTTTGTTTTCTCTCCGGCTTGGTTTTTATTCAGTTCCTGCTTCTCAGATTAACCTGCGCGCTGTGCGCACAGTAACCTCAGCCACAGCATCGAAGCCAGCAACGGAAACTGGAAAGAGAGAACCGAGAGGGATTATGAAGCCCCGGCGAGTGTCGCCGGAAATGCAAGCGTTCCTCGGCGGCGTCTCTGAGATCCCTCGCACCCAAGCCCTTAAGGAGATTTGGGCTTATATCAAACAACACAATCTTCAGGTCTCCTCGCTCTCTCTCTCTCTCTCTCTCTCTCTCTCTATATATATATATATATATTTATGTATCTGTCTATATACCATCAAGCACTCTGATACCCTAATACTTATTTCCCCCCTTTAAGGTTTGTTCCATTGGGTTTTTTCATATGGCTTTGCATGTGGTTTTCAGCAGATGTTTTGTTATGTTCGTTTCGTCATTGGATATTGATTATTTAGTTAAACAACGCAGTGTGTTTTTATGTATTATTACTCGCTTGTTTTTCTATATTTATGGATAATGTATTGCTGGGTAGATTGAATTTGAGCATTAGAAATACTTAAACTCTACCCTACCATAATATGTCGAACTTGGGCATTTTTTCCCTACAATTTTATGGGCATTAAGCAATTAGAGGAAAAGTTAAGGGCTGTAGAGCAGTTTTCTTTTGTGGTTTAATGATGTTCTTATAGATGTATAAGGTTTTGTTGGCAAAGTACCAATTTGGATTTTCTTACTTCTATGTACCTAGCTTGATTTTTGTTTTTTTTTTATTAATATATTTGTGTTTGATTCTACTGGGCCTTTGCATTGTTTTCGAGTTTTTTTTTTTTTTTTTTTTTGGGCAAGTTACATTGGTTATGACTTATGAGTTTTTGTTTGGACGTTTTTTTTAATCCGAATAATGCTGTATTCTTGTAGATGAAACGTAAGCTCTTCTATTTGTATACGCCAGTTTAGTTCTACTGGTTCTTTAAGTGGAGTTTATTTGTCAAATTTTGGATATTTATGTCTCTATGAGGTTATGCTTCTGTAGGTGGAATATGAATTTCACTTTTACGTTATACCACTTGTAATTAATTTGGGGGTTTCTTGAGGGGTTTATGTGCTTCCCCTGATGTTCTTATATCTCCCATAGGGCTGTGTGTTTTTGTCCTTACTGGATTTGAGTTGGTTTTTTCAGGTTCTAAGGTGGATTCATGTGTTATTTCAGGGACTATTGGTTTCGTGCTAGTGGAACTAAGCTTGGTTACATTAGGGTTTCACATGGGCTTGTCTGATAGTTCAGGAAGTATATAGTGCATGTATGAAGTATGCCAAAATTTTCTAATCTAAAGTATGCCCATGTGTGTATGCATACGTGTAGCTTGCTCTTTATTTTTTGCAAGTAATATGAGTAGTTTACTTGTTTGTGTAATCAACTAAAGGGCTATTTGACCTAGACTCCTAGTTACTCCAGCTGATGTTGGCTATAATACTGGGGTAAAGTTGTTTGGTATTTCTTTAACCATAATGTTTGAGTATGTTCACTGATATCACGAGGCAGCTTTTTAACCGAAGAGGTGGCTGATGTCCTTTTATAGGAGTAAATTCATTCTTGGGAAAAATATTTTTAGGTTGTTTTTTAACTCCTTGTATGTCTACACGAATAATTTCTAGACATCTTGTTAACACAGAGAGGGGCATTGGATTCTGGCACTGATACAAGTATCCATAAGCCAATGGGTAACCTCTGTAAACTGAAATGTGAAATAACTTGGTTTTTATTTTCTTTTTGGCGAAAACAATTTGTTAGCTATTAATGAATTTGTAGATGTCAATTTGAAACGTGAAGAATGTTATATGGGAGAAGGGGGTAGATATGGGCTATGTTACCTAGACTCACGTATGGGTGTCAGCTGCGAGTACGTGTCCAAGTGTCTGATTCATCTAATTATCATGTCCAAGGACACTGGGACACGGCTAGATTTCATATTTTTTAAATATTTCTTTTGTTTTTTAAAGATAAAATGGCATTTACAAGCAAAAATATAGCATTTTATACATAAAATGAAAGTCATATGCTTAGTTTTATAGTAAACTCAATTAGTTATACACCCTTGTTAGATGCATGTCCAACTAGTGTCGAGTGTTAAGTGTCTGACACGGATACTTCACATATTTAGAAGAGTCCACGTAACATAGGATATGGGAATGTCGTTAGTTACCATATCTTGTTCAAGATGCAAAATGAATGTGAGCTTTTCATTTCCAATGTCAGGTCTTTCGACAAAATCCAAAGGAATAAAGGGTAGCCATTAACTGTTCTGTGTTTGACTTGGGTCAATAGCCTCTTAAGAGCATTAACCACCCGCAATATATGCATACACATATTTATTCCTCTAGACTAGCTATGGTTTTTTTTTTTGACCCATCTGTTTAGCTAATATATATATATATATATATGAATGTATGTACCAAAAAATATAAAATATATTAATGTCTAAGTAGCACGGATACGGACACGTGACACGGCATCTTAAAAAATGAGGGCACAAAGATAGTAAGGACGTGGCAAAAATTTTTTTTTTTATTTGTTATGTATACGAACTAGGGGTGGCAAATGGGTGGATTTTATTGGGTTTGGGCGGGCTTAAATGGATTTAAGATTAAATGGGTTCAACCCAAATCCACCCAATTAACAAACGGATTAAATATACGGGTCACTAATGGGTCAATTTAAACTCATGAATTCAAATTTAACCCGTTTATATATTGTGTAAATTTATGTAATTTATTACATTATTTTTATTTTCATATAAATAAGAAACTTAAGGGATTATAATATATATCTCACTATATAATATAAAGATTATAAGCACCCCCATCTAAAAAAAAAGATTATAGGCATGTAAGTACCATAATATATGCTTATATAGATATATATACGAGTATATATATATAAGGAGCAGCTGCAATGGATCAACACGTGTTTCAAGTTGATTGCATACGTTACTGGCTCCATTCAAATCTAACTTGTCCACTATGCAGAAGCTTCATCCTCACC
Organism: Euryodendron excelsum; assembly: GCA_033060915.1. Lineage (NCBI taxonomy): Eukaryota > Viridiplantae > Streptophyta > Magnoliopsida > Ericales > Pentaphylacaceae > Euryodendron > Euryodendron excelsum. The sequence goes on along the minus strand of CM065379.1, from coordinate 51,019,728 downwards.
GCCCGCGGCCATGGCCATTCACAGCCACCTGTGGGACCTAACCTAGTCAGGCAAGACAACCAGAACTTTGATCACAACCCACAGATCGTTTCTCTGGAGGAACAAGAACAAATAGTTAGAGATATCACAAATTTATCTACTAATTCAAGAGAACATGTGCCAATGGAAGGATCGTCCAGTACGAGCAGTATTGGTTGTGGTGGTGATGGGCGACGATGGGCGGAGCGGCAGTGGTGATGAGCGGTGGTGGTGAGTGAATGGTGGTGCTTGGTGGTGGTACTTAGTGGCGGCTTTAGGGACAGTTGGTGGTGGTGCTTGGAGGTAGCTTTAGAGATGGGTGGTGGTGGTGGGCGTCGGAAAAGAAAAAAAGAAAAAAAGAGACTTTTTTGTAGGCGATAGATTTTTTTTACAAGTGTTTAGCTAGCCCAATGGATACCTATGTTCAACCCATTTAAACCCGTTTATAATTGGGCTTACATGATGCAACTTAATTAAGCCCATTAATAAACTTGGGCGGGTTTAGATGGGTTTTAAATGAGTAAAATTGGGCGGGTTAATGGACATGGGTTGAGTTTGCCAGGCCTAATATGAACGTAAAATTTATAAATCCCCCAAAACCAGATGAAAACAATCAAATAAGGTCATAATTATAATACAACAATTACAAGTTAAGGATTTGAAGAATTGAATTTGGGTGTTTTATGTTTTGGTGTTTTAAAGTTTTGAATTTTATAAAGTCGACTCTATTTAATACTTTTAATAATAATATTTCAACCTCGCAATGTTTCAAAATGTGTCTAGCTAGTAGACACGCGTGTTCACGATGTGTCCAAGAGGTGTCTACCATAAAAAAAATCAACAAAATTATTGGACACGCCAATTGGCGTGTTCGACCAGTGCCCGGCATGTAGGAGGAGTTTGTATGTCTTTCATGTGTCCGACACGGATGCGGCACCCTAAACGAAGTATCCGTTCTTCCTAGATTAATGTAATGTGGTTTTGTTATGAATGGGTTGTTAAAACTTCAACAAATAGTTGGTGCAGTCTGCATAAGTTGTAAACCATTTTATGTGCTCGCTTGTTATTTGTTGTATATCTAGACTTTTTAAATTTACCCTGACAGGTGGTAACTTTCTTTCGTCTGTTTGCTGTTTTGCTGTTTTGTGGTTTTCAAAGGGAGAATGAGAAAGAGAAGGAAGATAGGAATTTGGGGGTAGGGGGGTTGTTGATGTTTTGGGATGTGGTATCCTCTTGGATTAAAATTAGAAATTACATGATACTTTGTTTTTGGTCTATGTATTTACCAGCAGCTTTGTGCTGACATGTTTTGTTCATTCAATTGTTAGGATCCTGAAAACAGGAAGATCGTTGTCTGCGATGAAAATCTGAAGAAAATTTTTGCAGGGAGAGACCGAGTTGGGTTTCTGGAGATTGCAGGATTGATGAATCCTCACTTTCTTAAGTGAGCCCTTTGCAGAAGAATGGACTTTGGTTTTGGAAGTCATCCATGAATCTGTTCATAGTAAATGGGGGTAGTATTTTGTTGATGATACTACCTGTAGGGATTAGCAGTGCTCTACATGTCGTAGTTTTTTTTTAAGACTTCATTCCAGATGCCTGCATACAAGCCTTACTCAATTTTGGTTTCAATGAGTGGTTTTGCTCTTGGAGTCTTCTTGATATGTAGGCTGCCGAATGCAATGTTTGTAGTGACTGTCCATTTATTGTTTGTTTATCATGTTAAGTTTTACAGGAATCTGATATTCGGCAGCCATGGCTGCTCTTTATGCATATGCAGGCAAGATATCTTTTAGGCGAGTTAAAAAAGATATATTTATCGCGATGAACTTGCGGTTAACTCTGTTAAACCCGACATGAAAATTTATCTCAATGGTGCATTTTACCCATTGGTTTTCTCCTAGATTAGTCCCAGTGGGTTATATCTTTCACCTCTTCCAGTAGCTCTAGAATTGTGATATGAATTTGGGTGGGCACTAGAATTAGTTGTTTTATTTATTTATTTATTTTTTTTTTTTGGGGGGTGGGGTGTGGTGTCTGTCTTTTTTAAGCTTTTATATCACTGTTGTTTAATTATAAAAATATAAGATAAAAATAAAATATTTTATACAACCATTTAGGTCTAGATTCACTATGCATGTACTCTCCCATTCATTCATTGAGAAGTTTTGCACTGAAAGTTGGTATTTTTTGGAATGCTAATGATATCAACAAGCTGGATTTGTGTGTATCATTGCATCATTTTCCGTGGGAATCAAGAATCGTTTTTTAGCTTTACGACAAGTGATTGCTGCCATTTATGTGTAAACAAAATTTTATAGTTTTGGTATAATTACTGAGAGAGGTCTCTCACCACTCACCTACAATGGAAACCAAACTTTCTGGCAAGTAAATTAGAACTAGCCAAAGCTAACCCGTTGACAGCCAGGTTATCCGTGCTGCCAAGCTGAAAGGACGTAATAGAAATTATGGTTGGTTCAGTGGATAAAACTCGGATTTCTCGTTCAATGCCTGAGTTTGAATCTTTATAACTATTCGATGGGGGTAAACCTACTCTTCAACGCTTAGAGCTTGTGATGAGACTTAAGTTTCGGCTCTGATATAGTTACAGGGGAATTTTTTTTTTGACAGATATTTGGAGTAGCTTGTTTGCATTTGAGAGACAATGCTCTTAACGAATGTGTAAAGTAACTTATTTATATATTTATGTTTTATACTAAAATAAAAAATAAAAAACCCAAAAATCAAATAGAATTTTATTTTTTTTAATTGATAGGCAATAATTACTTCACGAGAAAGATATTAAAGTGGACAGTTTTTTTTTTATAAAAAATTAAGCAAGTACAACTTTATAATAAACTCAATAATTACAATCTGAATTAATAATAAATGAAAGTGAGACTCAAGATCTTAACAATAAAGAAACTAACCTAAATAAGCGGATGCCATTATTCGAAGACGATGAATGGTTCATTATCTACCATGTGCTCTTATCCATCATTGAATCAACTTTTGATCAACACAGCAAAATAGACATACCCCAAAAAAAAAACTAATTAATGAAAGACAATGATAAGAGAGATTGATACGTGAGAGATTACTCTGTCCACCACGTGATATTCGTGGACTCTACGACTGGTTGGTGGGAGTGCCCTGATATAGACCAGCCAAGTGGTAAGTGTACACACAATCATGTCCATACAAAATAGTTGTTAAATTTCAGATATGTCAAAAATTAAATATAAAAAAATTGTTTTGATTTCCTATTTTTCTAATGACAACTCTTTTGAAAGCTCAAATCACACTAATAAATTAAAATTAAAAACGAAATGAGAAATATAAACACACACAACACATTCAAAGTTTCCGATATGAGAACCCAACTCTAGGACCCGGCCGAAGCCCCACATGCCAAGTGGTAGGCTCAAAGTCATCGAGAAATCAGCACACCAAGATATCAAATGATTCTTTTGAAAGCTCAAATCACGCTAATCAGTTAAAACTGAAAAGTAATATGAGGGATATAAACACACACAACACACTCAAAGTTTTTGATGTGGGAACCTAACCCCAGGACCCGAGCTGAAGCCCCACTTGCCGAGTTACAAGCCCAAAGTCACTGAGGAACCAATACACCAAGAAATCAAATGATTTTTTTAAAAGTCCAAACCACACTACTCAGTTAAAACTGAAAAATAGGGCTTGACATCTCAAAGTCCGATAACCCTTCTAGTGGCAACTTGACATCTCAATCTTTATGTGAACCCACATGGTGCGGGACCAACGCCCGCTTGAGTTAGAGTATGCATATTTTTAAGTACTTACAAAAAAAATAAATATATTAACCTCCTAAAACTCACGTAAATTTACATTTTTTCTTTCCAAAATTTAATTAATTTTACCTTGTTTCTCTTTCAAATTTTCTACTAATATTTTACTTAATTAAACATTTTTCAATTAATCATGAACCGTTTAGTAACTTAAATGTATTATGATTTTACAGTCTCTACATTTTTTATACTAGAAGTGGAGATATAAATTTTGCCTTACTAATCTCCCTAACTCCACTATATCACTAATCCCACAAACTAAGAAACAGCAGGCGCTTTGTTTAAAACTATAATTCTATTTGTAAAAAGATTTCACCAACATACCTGTGTGTCATTGCACTCACCACCCTCATTAACTGAATTTGACATTCAATTTTAAATTTTTAAGCTTTTAAGTTGTTAAACATTAACAAATGTCAAACCGAAGGTGAGTATTTTTAAAAAGTTACAAACTTAGTAAGCATGTTTCAGCAAATTGAATTTCAGTGACTGCTACTATTACCTAATTTGTTTTGGCATTTCTTTAAGTAATGCATTTAAAAGTAATGTTGAAATTAAGTGCCCCTCCTACCTTGATATGTAAGCATTTCATGTTAGAACTGCCTACTTTTGTTATATGTATGATAAATTTTAATTATAGTTAGTATTAAATATTTTTAACTTAAAAACATTATCTTTTTTTATATAAAAATATAATATTTATGTAATTGGTGAGATAATTCTAGAAGGAAAAAATTTAGTTTTATCTTTTTTTATATCTGATAGGGTCTTTTACAGTTGGTATTATAGTTGTCAATCTCGTATCGGCCACTACATCATTTTTGTTATTAGAATGATACGTACCGGTATCATACTATACATGCACACTGTATCGGATTTTTAGCTATAAATATTATATATTTATGTAAAAATATATATGTATAGACTATAAATGTATAAAATAAAATCTCATTATATGAAAACATACACAAGTTATAATTAGTTTAAAAAGTCTTCAAAATAAAAAAAATCATAAATTGTAATTATTTTAACAAGACTTAAAATGCATACTCATTGTCTATTACATTCTAGCAAAACATTTAAATATTTTGATATAACAAATCACTACCAAAAAATCCTAATCATTGTTGTTGTGTGTGTATATATATATTTTAAATATAAAAATTATTCATATTAAAAATTTAAAAATTACCAAAACAAAATAATTGATATAAAAATAGTAATAAATTAAAAATAAAAAAATTAAATTGTACAGTATAATCAAGTACAAGCCGGGACAATCCGTCCGGAACAGGATAACAAAATTCTTAGGTCCGTCGATGTCAATTCCGGCACGTTTCGCTTCCAGCCTCGCGTGGCGCTTCGATTGCGGGGTGGTCATATCTCACCAGACACCTACTTGAAGCTTCTAAAGATGAGAGCTTAGGATACCCAATGGACGGTGGTCACGATGAGATGGAGATCAACGGCCGAGATGCGTTCTTTTCGTCTGATGGGTTGTGAGAGTTTGAAGAAAAGAGAAAGTTTGCTATCTTGTAGCCTGGGACACGTTGCTGCAATCTGACCTTTCAACATTACCGACTAGTCTAATATATATATATATATATATTTTCCTTTTTTCTCCCGTTGATAGCAATGCGTAAGTTTTTCAATTAAAATATATTTTGATATATATTTATAACGATAAATATAAGATGATATATCAAAATATACTGTATCCTACTGATAACAAAAATTGTACATTGGCTACTAGGAGATTCATAACTAGAATTTATAACTCATTTACTAGTTTTTTAAAACAAAAAACAGATATAAGTATAAGCTAAAAATTCATAAAAGGTAAATTTCAAATTTTAATTGAAAAAACCTAAAATTGTGAAAAAGACAAAAAAAATCATTGGCAAGATAAAATTGAAAAATGGCCAAATCCAGAGAAGATTGACACGTGTTTCTTAAATTACAACTTCATTTTTTAATTCTTGTGCTTATTAAATAGCACACTACAAACACCTTTTGCATCGCTGCCATCACTATTCATCAGAGCTCTCTCTCTCTCTCTCTCTCTCCTCTGCGACCCAAAACCAAAATCAACAGAATGAGCTGGTGGTGGGCAGGTGCCATCGGCGCTGCAAAGGCAAGTATAAATCCCTCAATTCCATCTAATCTCTCTATATCTTTGTATATGCATTCATATATGTGTGTGTGTGTGTGTATTTAGTGTTTGATCGATCAATTGAAACTAAAAAATGTGTTATAAATCTGATTCTGCAGAAGAGACTCGAAGACGACGATGCGCCTGCGAAATACCAGAGCGTGGCCCTGATCATCGGCGTGACCGGAATGGTCGGCAACAGCCTCGCTGAGATCCTCCCGCTCTCCGACACCCCCGGCGGGCCCTGGAAGGTCTACGGCGTGGCGCGCCGCCCTCGGCCGTCCTGGAACGCCGACCACCCCATCGAGTACATCCAGTGCGACGTATCCGACGCCGGCGACACCCACTCCAAGCTCTCCGTCCTCCAAGACGTCACCCACGTCTTCTACGTCACCTGGACCAACCGATCTACAGAGGCCGAGAACTGCAAAGCCAACGGAACCATGTTGAGGAACGTTCTCACCACAATAATACCAAACGCCCCCAATCTGCAGCACATATGCCTCCAAACGGGCCGAAAGCATTACTTCGGTTCGTTCGAGCACTTCGGCAAAGTTCAATCCCACGATCCTCCGTTTACCGAGGATCTTCCGAGGCTGGACGCGCCGAATTTCTACTATGCTCTGGAAGATATTCTGTTTGCAGAAGTGGAGAAGAAAGAGGGATTGACATGGTCGGTGCATAGACCCGGTGAGATATTAGGGTTTTCGCCTTATAGTTTGATGAATCTCGTCGGAACTCTCGCCGTATATGCTACCATATGTAAGCACGAGGGGGTGCCGATGAGGTTTCCCGGGATCCGGGCGGCGTGGGAGGGCTACGCCGATGCATCGGACGCCGACTTGATCGCCGAGCATCAGATATGGGCGGCGGTGGATCCGAACGCGAAGAACGAGGCCTTCAATTGCAGCAACGGCGATGTGTTCAAGTGGAAGCATTTCTGGAAGGTGTTGGCGGAGCAATTTGGGGCGGAGTGCGGCGAGTTTGAGGAGGGTTCGAACTTGAGCATGGAGGAGATGATGAAGGATAAAGGACCAGTTTGGGATGAGATCGTGAGTGAGAAAGGGTTGGTGCCGACGAAATTGGAGCAGGTTGGGGTTTGGTGGTTTGCTGATGTTGTTCTTCACAAGGAGTGTATGTTGGATAGCATGAACAAGAGCAAAGAACATGGATTCTTGGGGTTTAGGAACTCAAAATCATCCTTCATTTCTTGGATTGATAAGATGAAAGCTTACAAACTTGTTCCTTAGATTTGGGTTTTCTGGGTTGCTATGTATTTGTGGTGGTTTGTTGAAGAAATAGAATAATCCCAGTTGCTTGTATTTTTTTTTCTCTTTGTTGCCTATGGCATTGTTTGCCTCTTAAGGAAAACCGTGCCAGCAAATTATGAACTGTTTGATGGACCTAGAACATGCGTTGAGAAATGAAAATATGTTTGGCCTTTTCATTGATGATTAATTTTATTCTGGTTTGAATATTCACTCGCCTAAATTGATGCCTCTCATTTTCTGCTTGAGTTATCAGAATGGGAATCTTGATATTTTCCTAAATCAGTACCAACTCATAGCCACATAAAGGAGATCCTGACAGAGTCTCTGGGCATATTGTATTAAGTTTTTCATTGATTTTTATTAGAGGGGTCAGGAATTCAAACTTTTCTCTTTCAAATCTTTTTTTTGACTTTAGCTCTTATTGTAATCTGTTTAGATGAATTAAAAAAAAAAATTAGCAATTTTGAAAAAAGGGATGACCACCGGAGGGTTTTATTTCAAAGATCAAACCTGGAGTAATTCTTTGATTGGTGTCACACGTACCGACTTTTAACACGTGTAATAGTAAATTTTAGACTTGTAGAGTGACAACGAGTCCAACTCGCATCCAAAGCCTAAATACAATTCATTCGGACAATAAAAGTTGGTCCGACCAACAAATTGCGATAGTCTCCGAGGGCTAGCCCCAAGAATCAAACTCATGATCAACCAAGTGGGGAGCAAAATTGCTTCAATCTCGAATTGTCGGTGAGGAACATTATGGAATTGTGCAAAGAGTTAAAGCAAACTTTGCAAGAAATGGATATATCCTTATATCTCGGACTCATTTATGAGATGATAAATTATGGCAAAAACTATAACGAGAACTACCATTCTTGTTAGTCCTGAGCCTGATAAGGAAAGGAGAAATTTATAACAAAGTTTTTGTGTTGTTGATTCTTATTCGGAGAAATTTGTAACAAAATTTTCGTGTTGTTGATTCTTATTCTTAGAACAAGAGATACTTATTCTTAGAACAAGAGTATCTCGACCCTTAACTATCAGAGCGTTGTAAATATTAAGCATCTTGCCCGATGAAAAGGGTACATCTAGTACCGGACCAATGATTTGAACAATACAGCCTAGGTTTTTTTTTTTTAAAGCACAAAAGCCTCATAATCTGCTATTTGACAGCAAAAGCAATAAAAAATCTAATATGGAACATTATTTCCAATGCCTCGGGATACGATTGATTAGCTAATGTTTCAAAATTTAATGTCAGTTTATTAGAACGCCAGCAGAGCTAACCCCAGGGTTATGAATTTAGCAAATTTAGCAATTTTTTGTATCTTCATTATGCATTTCCATCGTATCTTGAGAGGATGAGATTTCAAACTCAAACTCAATCAAGAAAGATGGGGAACTGTATCTCAAATACATAAAAGTCCTTCCTCATGTCTGAACATAAATAGGATGAAGTAAAAACTTTAGTTTACACATTCCAACTTGCCTGTGAAGTAGGAAGTGGGCGAACCCTGTTGGAGCTTGTTTACAAGAGCATCGTTTGAATGGACTGTAAGCCGATGCTTCAGTTTTCCTTGAAACTGGCATATCAGCAAAAGCCAGACGGTAACACATTTCCATCAGCAAAAACCGCTGAGTAGGCAATTTTCACTAATCATGATTAGATTTGAGCTGATCTAACGGTTGACAGGAAAGCACCATATGGTAGCTTCTTGGGGTTCATATCCTGATATAAAGCATGGAAGTGGAAGAACGATTTCAGAAGAAGAAGAAGAAAAAAGTGGGGCAGTATATTATTCAGTTTTACAGTCTGTACAGAAGTTCAATATGTGGCAAAGCCAAATTATGAAAGAACACATAATATGCAAAATCATACAGGCGCATCAAATTTTATTGAAATATTTGATATGTATCCATTTTTGCCCTTAAGAAGTGGGGCAAGGAAAACGGAAAAATAAAAAAAAAAGAAGATAAAATGCAATGAGTAGGGAGAGAGAATTTCTTAGATTGCGATAAGGTTTTCTTTGTTTTCTCATAAAACTTTGCTGGCAGACACAATGGCTTCACCGACAGCGTTTGGTGCACTCCCCGTTTGCATTCATGGGTGTATTGTCTGCAAAGAGAACATTACAATGTTTGTAGTATATATCAGGGGTAAAATGATCTTTTTTAGCAACTTAACAGTTTTTGGCTAATGACTTTATAGCTGCAATTCAAAACCTCCCTTTAAAAAAAAAAAAAAAATAGAGGCCATCAACTTTGGACGCGTGCTACGTTTTTATTGATTGGATGCTGGGACAGGAGCTGGTCATCCATGTTTCTTCTTTAGGTCAATCAATAAAAAATAGGTGCCTTTGGTTTTGTTTTTTGTTTTTTCAAAAATAAAAACATAAAAAAAATACTAAAATAAATGTGTTTCCTGATTCCAAAACATTGATATAGTACTTTTAGCAGAACGGTAACCTATAAATGCCATTATTAGACCATAAAAAACAAAAAACAGAAATAGACAACAAAAAATAAAAACTGGCAACACTTTCAAATGAACCCACTCTTCAGCACCCAAAACAGTTGTGTGACCTAAACTTCAACTCTGATGTAGATATTGTGAGATTTCTCACAGATGGCTGTGTAAATACTAAGGGACAATGTTACTTGACAGATGCGTGGAATAGTCTCTTTACATATCCAATTTTAACACAAAAAAAAAATAGAGAATTGTATCACCTCATGCATAATATCTCTATAACGAGCTTGTTCAACAATCAAGAAAAAAGGGGAAAAGACTATATATATATATATTTTTTTTGTTTTGCTATAGGGTGTTTAGGCCTTCGACCGACTACTCTCTTGAGCTCATGCAGGACCATCGTCTACATGAACAGTGTAAACTTCATGCATTTTATAAATAATGGCAGGCCACAAGAGGGCGTAAGGAGAGATCAAATTTGAAAACGCCACCCATTGTGCTTAGAAACACAAAAAAACTGTAAGATGTTCTGATAAGAAACATTCTATCTCAAGACTGCAGTTACAATAAAGAATTATAGCAAGTAACTCATCCTAACAACCATCAACCTGTTAAATGTGCACAAAATCCAAAATATCACCAAGTATGCTTAAATTCAAAATCCCCAAAGCAGTTCTTTATAGAGTCAAAAACATAAGAAAATTGGTAAACCTATTCAAATGCAATTTGCTCTCCAATTGGTTTAAAAAAAGCATAGGCTTCGGGTAATTTGGCGAAGAAAAAACTACTCGAATAAAGGTCAGAATTAATACAGATCAAACTAAATATATTAAGCATAACTGGCATTTTGTTCTTGGAGATAATGCATTTTAATTGAGTTATTGATATAAGTAAAAACGAAGAGAGCAAGGTAGACAAAAAATCCTTCATTTTTCTTGAATTCACCCAATAAAAAATCCTCTCATTCTCAAGGAGAATAGAAGAAACTAGACTTTCATACAATATCTTAATTGAAGTATATGTAATGATCAATAAAGTTAATTTCATTCTTATTACCTCTTCCAACTCCAAAATGCAAATTGTAGCTTCTACCTATATGTCAGAGTTCAGAAAGCAGCAGAGCTAGTTGCTTGTCGGATACCTTAACGTCAAGGCATGCTCCCAGCGATGCTGCAAGTCTTGCAGCTAATTGATGCTTACACTGGCAAACAAAGGGAAATAAACAAGCTAAAAATATGATTAAGGGTCGCATGACAAAATTATCACAACGTTGAAGAAATAAACAAGGGATTTAGCCAACAGAAATAATGGACAAGCAATCATGTCAAACTCACACAAAGCTGTTCTCCTCTGTTTACAATGTCATAGAAAAATGAATAGCAAGCACAATATTGTTCCGCGAAACAGAAATATTCCTCCTTCCTCCGAGATTCTCCCACAACCTAAACAGAGCAAATAAATGGAAGTAGTGTAAAAATTTCTCCATAACAAAACAAACAGAAAAAACCCACTGATTGTTATTTGCACCAAACACCAAAACTTCAAAAAAAAAAAAGGCCTAAATCCTACTTCATAAAATTTCCTTTTCCTTGTTTTATTGCTCAACTCTTTGTTTAGTCCTAGGATTTGTTGAGGGATAGGGAAATGGGAAGGAAAATGAAGGAGAGAAATAAAATTCTTTGTTTTTGCTTGGTGGTCTTAGAGAATGAGAAGGCAAAAAATTCATTTTCTTTTTCGTTTAGTAAGCCATTAAAAAATTGAACTAGTAATTTCATCTTCTCTTCATTTTTTTTATTTCAGCTTCTCTTCGTTTTCTTTAGCTCAATAAATTCTAGATTCAAACATAGCTTAGAAGTTTTTCTAGTTATCCAGCCACATTCCCTTGAATTTCTGAAACGTTTTACCTATATCTAGGCAAATCATTATATGTTCAAAATAAGTGAATCTTTCCATTTTTCTTTTTCTACATAGCCAAGAAATCTGAATTTAGAGCAGACCTAGTGTCAAAATCAGCAAAGATTTAGATACTATGTTTGGCAAAATGAGGAAGGAACATTATAGAATCAACCTGAAAAATGGAACGCCCACTGGATTCGCCGGAAATTCTCTTCACACCTCGTTGATCCACTATCCTACTCGCTCGCTCGAAGTTCTTACCGAAAAAAAAATGCAAGCTGTATGGCGAACAACATCAAACCATGTCAAAACTTCATTGTCGGCCCACCACATCTATCAGAGCTTCTTAATCAATTAAGATTGACAGAAATTACACATGTATGCACATACATATATGTTTGTAAACTAACATTGAGAGCTGTTCGTCGGTTACTGTACAATTCCGATCGCAATCATGTCGACGGCCCGAAGCATAGCATGAACCAGTGAAATGCATTAATCAATCAGTATATGGTAGGAGAGAGAGAGAGAGAGAGAGAATAAATTTGAAATGAACAGACGATTTAGAAAGAGGAATAGTGAAGAACCTGAACGAGTCGACTCAATGTCGCTCCACACTCTTTCTGCAACCAAAGTACTACTAGCATTCATTCTCACTTGCGCCCTCCCTCGCCTTGATCTGCTGATTCTTATTTCAAAACCCTAGGCTGTTTGGTTGCCTAGAAATTGCAACCGAAGAAAATGAAGTGAAAGGAAAATGTAAAATCTCAAGGATCTGTTTGGAACTTGAAAAACGGCACTTTCGACAATTTGGCTCATTTCTGTCGGTTCCTTATTTTATAGAAGGCAAAACAACAAATGCTTCCATTTTCACCCCTCAATCTTCTGGCAACCGGAGCATATGATAATTGAAAACGAGATTTTGGGAAGTATTGGGTGAAAATTGAAAATTCATCATAGTTTTGTGACCATCAGCGAATTGCAAGTTTTGTTGGTAAAATTAATCACACCGTGAAGTATTGAAGCACTTGAGAAATTGAGGACTTTTTTTCAGATAAAATGCCAAATGAAATTGCAGACAATTAGATCTGATTTAATTTATTTCAAAATTTCAATTATTTCAATCAACAAGGGTCATTAGATTATTTTTTTTTAAATAATATGCCAAACAGACCTCAAACACGTTGTAGAGCCCGTGAATAGTCATATGACCTCGAGCTCATGACAATTTTTTCCTTTGCCATGTTATCTCAAAACAGTCCTCAATTCAATTTCCAAAAAATAAATTAATAAATGAATTCCACAAGTCCTTAACTATTTACACAAACTGAATGTTGCGCGATTTTCTTAGATAAATTGGATTTTGGGTGCATTTTCAATTTTTGAGAAATTGAATTTTGGTAGAGTTGGGACCGAAGCCCCAACTACGAGAAATTACCCGGACCGGTCCTACATTATTACAGTCTCGTATATTTTTTGCTAATTTAATAACGTGAGTAACAAAACTTGAACATAGAATTAAAAAAGTTATTAATCTCATTATCTTCACATTTAAAATAATTTGGCAACTAATTGTAATATGAAACACGTGACACTTTATTAAATTAGACTGATGTAGTGTTCTGGACTCATTGAATAATTTCTCACAAAACTCATTTGAAAACTGCTCTCTGTTTACTCCTCTGGCTAGCCCACAACTGCCTCTCCACTTTGCAGCCACTACTTCATCAACGCTTACAGCCTGTTTGAAACATGAGAGAGGGAAGAGGGGAAGGAAAGGGAAGGAAAAGAAAAATGAAAGAAAAGTATTTTTTCTTCCTGTTTGGTATTATAAAGAAAATTAAAGAAAAGTAGAAGGAAAAAGAAGGAGAGAGATTTAAAATTTTCTCTCCCTTTTTCCTCTCCTTTCTCTTTCCTTATTGTTGTTGTAGCACTTTCACCAGTACAGTGTTGATCATGCACAAAACATAGGAATCAGACAGCTTTTCCAGTCCAAATTTGTGGAAAAAATAGGCTATAGTGCCCTGGCCACCCATTGTTTGCCATCACTACCACGACTAAGCTTCTTGTTTTGGAGGACAGATATTAATTCCAAGATCAGCAATCCACGAAGGCAAAACTTGTTTGGAAGAACAAGGTCCAAGATGATAAGGGCTTTTGTCACTATTCAAAAATTAATAACCAAAAAACAAAAAAATATGTGAATAGAGCTACAAACTCGAGTCATAAAACCTGATGCAAATCGATGTCTATCAGGGACTCAATTATCTCCATCCTTCCTGCATTCTTCACAAACCTCCCCACTCCTTCAAGCAAAAAAGACCTACAAGTATATATCCAAGTTATCATCTATTTGTAATGCTAGTATATACTTTCTATCAGTTCAACCTTAGTTCCTCCATGGCTTCATCCGCATTAGAGAAGATGTCAACAGGAGCAGTTGTGTAGCCAACAGCACAGTGTTTAAATCTACCGCTAGTGGAGCTCTGTTGATGATCAAGATATAGCACAATCACGGTGATATCATCGTGGAAATGACGCCTAATCCCCCTTTCGATTTTCTTTATGTCGTTGTATCTCATCTCCCTTTTCTTTGCAGCCTCCTGAAGGGCAGCTCCCACCAACCTCTTGGCTATTCCCTGCAAGTATTTCACCAACCAATTGAAACGTTTCATCCATATTGCCAGACCTTATCAAAAAGCTCTTCAGAATTGTCTACAGAAATGCAAACAAATTCAATATGCTGTCCAACATTGGGCACAACATCTTTCATTATTTTTCTTATTTCATTAGTTTCTGAAATTATTGAGACAAACATAAGTCATAGCAGGATCAAGTGACAACCCTATTTTCTACTCATCATCTTGCTAACGCTCATTTTACAAGATGAGACAGTTAATTAGATGCAATTAACATTGAAAACAATAATTTCATTTCCAAATTCACTAAACAAATGGGTCAACTGTAATAAATGGCAACAGGTAATTAGTTAAATGCATAAAAAGTCAAAAATTCATCCAAAGATTACTGTAAGGACAAATCATAATAAAGCAGCACTCACAGATCTTGGGTTTTTTAATACAATCTCAACAGCTGCTTCATCACTCAGATGCTCCCACAGGCCATCTGAAGCAAATATCAAGAATAGATCTTCAGGCCTAAGCTTTCTAATAAGGACAGAGGGTTCTGCAGACAGTACAGATCGTTTCAATGGAACAGGGTTTCCAAATTGCTGGAAAAGTGGGTCTCTGTTGAACTCGGGTTTCTTCAAATAGACGTCTCCAATAGATCTCGACACCTGAAAAGGACGAAGTGCTTATATTAGTATCTTCCATCACAAGCTTCTAGGCTCATTAAGTATAACCTAAAATAGGGGAGAAAGAAAAGTAACATCCAACAAAAGGAATACATTCACTTGGGTTCCTAACAGAATATTATGTATGCCCTCAACACAGAATGGAAGGATATGAAACTACAAGATCTTAGAAATTACATGAGCTTCATGTGAATTTATAGCCATCAACTTGTGGATGGCCAGGACGTAGAGGACGAGGAATAAAT
Organism: Euryodendron excelsum; assembly: GCA_033060915.1. NCBI lineage: Eukaryota > Viridiplantae > Streptophyta > Magnoliopsida > Ericales > Pentaphylacaceae > Euryodendron > Euryodendron excelsum. The sequence continues at coordinate 51,004,527 of CM065379.1, read as the reverse complement.
ATCGTAGCTAGAGACACACTACAACGCTTTATGAGATCTTCATGTACGTCTCACGCATGAAAGACACAACTTTTGAGTTTTGACCTCAGCAGCAAGAGATGGTGGACCAAGCGTTATGTGCTTCCTTCAAGAGTAGGGACGATATAGCCCCTTGAGAACATACTTGACCCCCTGTACATCAGGCCAGACAAATTCCTTCTAATAAAGCAAAAGGAAAGAGATGAAGATAAAAGCAAATAGCAAACCAAGATGTGACTATAAATGGGGCCAGTGTCAGATGCAAGACACACTTTTTCTCATCAAGTGAAAGGAAGCAAATAAAGATTAGGTCAAGGAACTTATATAATAAGGCAACTGGTATTCTTTAAGTTCCTCTCACGTAAAGAAAGAAAATGAGACAATATATATAGGAACCCATGTTTTCCACCTTCCTCAGTAAATGTACATGATACTGTTCGACATAATAATTTTTGTGCACCACCTTTGCTCTGAGGGAAAGGTTGCTGTAAGTATGGTTTCATAGCTATGCATTTTGCTTGGCAAAAAAACTAGAAGTTTTTTCATTATTAATCCCATACTATACTCACAACTAACTTCCTTGCGGTGGCAGAAATTCTGCAAAAGCTTTGTTATGGTTTTCACTCATATACTGGGTGTATTAAACAGATCATACATCCAGCACAATTTTAATATAAATACCAAGTATTGCCATGGAAAGTGTATACTTTTCACAGAGTATAAGTAAATTTTCTTAAGGTGAAGGAAGATGCAACAGAGGATAGGAAAAACAATAGAGGGATCTAGTATGATAAGGGGAAAATGCAAATGTAAACTTTCAGCTGCACAAATGCTCTCATTAGTACCTTGTTGTGTCCAAACCCTTTATAAAACATTTACAGAATCCTAAGATCTCCTAAATAGTGATGAACTGAACCTTTGATGGTTAAATATGACAAACTCACAACTCAAGAAGGATAAAAACTGTGAAATCCTTATGACATGAGCACAGATGTTAAAACACATGCCCACTATACTTATGCTTCAAATCCCACATGAGATGCATGAAGTTTATAAAATATTCAGCATAGTTGAGAATACAATAATTTAATACCAATGAAGTGGCAGTAGTTTCAAAAAGGTTGGCAAATTATTTAACACAGCAAGATGGTACCATCACTTTCCTCATCTGCATGCAAAAGAATAGAAGAATTCTTCACCGTTGATGATTCCTACTCTGGGCAATCAACTTACAAAAATACAAGTTAAGCTTTTACAACCAATGGGAGCTCAGTCCAAAGATGGTGCAAGATATTTGATCGCAAAAAAAAGGAAAAAAACTAAGACGGTTAAATACACAATATTAGACCATAAGCAATTTGTGGAGAAAAAAAACAAGAAATTTCACCCAAGAGCAATAATCAAGCCTCGATGTTTATAGAAAGTCACTAAAACAATTGCATTATCAATGTAAACTTGAGTTGTGATGGAATTCCAATGAAATTATTCTTTAAATAACTAACAAATTTAAGCAAGCCACAGTCTAGTGCAATAATCAATCACCAAAAATAGAACAAATGAAGCAGAACAAGCAGCCATAAGTACCTGAATTATGCCCTTAATTCTCCAAACTCCACGGCAATAGACTACAACAGCCGAATCATCGGGGTGAAGTGCCTCGACCTCCTTCCTGACCTCCTCACACGCAACATTATGATCATTGGACAAACGTTCTGCCACCACTTTACTCTTCGGCCTCTCAGAGACTCTCCGGCCAAGAACTGCCCTGGAGTCTCCAAGATTAGCTACATATAACATACCATTAGAAATCGCACCAAGAAGACAACATGACCCAACTGAAGCAATTTGTGGCCGAACTGGCAACAAGCGCTTCACCAAATGCAGAAAATCCTCCTCTGTTGCATTAAATGCCTTCTTTATTACATCCACCGATAATCCCCCTTGCTCCGTCGCAAATTCTGCAACAAATTCAAAACGAGCATGAGAGAGAACCCTGAATCTTAAAAACACTAATGGAATGAGCAAAAGTTTGTACTAATTGAAAGTTGCAACAAACCTTCTCGATAGATTGCCAAACAAACACTGTAGAGAGCATGGGCAAATTATAAGATTGAATCAGATATTTTAGATAGCGAAAAATCTAAAAGTGAAAAATAGAACTGAATACAAACACTTTTAGAGAAATTGACAATTCAAAGAATTATTATAAATATATATATATATATATGGAGATCAAAATCCATATAAAACGTCAAAAACCACTTTCTAGAGAGAGATGTCAGGGTTTAGAGAGAGAGAGATTACTGTGGAGGTAAGGGAAGAGATGTCTGTTGACGAAGCGGGAAGCTTCAGGCCCGCCATGGCCATCGTACACCCCGACGTATGTAGCCGACGGCGAGGTAAAGACTTGACTTTGGTCTTCGAGGCTGGAATTGGCCTGGACAACGGCGATCGAGAAGTCGCCGGAGGCGTGAGGCTTCAAGTCCGTGTGCCACAAGAGTCCGTCACCGCTCCGTCGCCCAAAACACCTCTCCAGCGGTCTGCAACACGATCGCAACATATTATTCTCTCTATATCTATCTGTCAGGAATATTGGTTGTGTGTGTACGTGCGTATATATAGAGAGAGAGGTAACAGCCGATGTTTAAAGAGGGGTCAAGGGAGAGAGAGGTAGATATTATATATATATATATATTCAGAGAGAGAGAGAGAGAGGGTAAAGAGAGGAGGAGAGAGGTAACAGAGAAAGACGCGTAAGAGGAAGATGACTAAGACGGGTCACACACCCACCACTACGCGTGAATGCGACAGACAGAGAGAGAGAGAGAGAGACAGGGGAGAGAGGGGGTAAGTTTTTAGCAGGGTAAATTGCCCAAGACGTCGCTGTAATGGAAAATGCTCACAAGAAGAAACGTAATGGAAAAAGCGCTAATAACAACGATAGGAAAATTACGGACTTAACAGTCAAAAATTACTTTTAATCCGATTGGATAATTACAGTTACCTGATTTTTAACACATACTAACCTTTTGACTACAGTCTAAACGAAGCTTTGCGAACACAAAATTGATAAATAAATAAAGAGAGAGAGAGAGAGAGAATCGTAATTTACAACTTATGGAAGGAAAAAGGGAAATGGAAGAGAAATGATCGGCAAGATGGATGCCTTTTCTTTGATTTTGCTAAGAAAAAAAAAAAGAAAAAAAAGAAAAAAAATGATAGGAAAATGTCTTCCTTCTTTTTTTTTTTTTTTTTTTTCTTTTCTCAAGTAACAAACAGAGCTTTAGAAGAGTTGTATACTATGCATTGACTGAAATCATTCCACCAAGTAAAAACTGTAACATAACTTACAGTTTATGTTAGAGGTAGAGAGGGCTGTCACGCGCTTGCGTGCGCATATGCATAAAATGTGATTGAAAGTTGAAACTCTATGGCTACGAAAGATAAAAATAGACACTATGAAATGTGGAGAGGTATACGAGGGAAGAAGTTGGTGACTCAATTGTTTTTTCGTAAGACGTTATGAAAGTAATTGAATAGGTCATTATTATCTTGATTAATACAAAGTCATTAAGCATGTTATGAATGAATGATTTTTTTAAAAAAAAAACAAGAAAAACGACTGTACAATGAAAAAACATTTGTTTGTATTTCTAATACAAGAAGAAGAAGAAGACTTGTTTAGCTTAACTTTGAGATGGGTGGAGTTGGAGACTAGCAAGCGTGTGTTCAACAGGAGATTGGTTGGTTTGGTGCTGAAGCAAAAGGTGTTTCAACATTAATTTGGTTTCAACATTAATTTGACACTAAAATGAAACGTTTCCGTGTTCATGTTGCTAATTAACCTTTGCTTTCATTTTAATTTGAATAGGGAGTGTTTGGATATTCAGTTTATAAAGTATAAGTTATTTTTAAAAAATTGTTATTAAAAATAATTTTTTTAAAAAAATATGATTAAATATAAAAAATATTTAAAATTATTTATTTAAATATTTTTTTAAAAAATTATATAAATTACTAAATAAATTACATCTAAAAAGATGCTAATAGCTGATGGGTCAACGGTGATGTCTCGACAACTGTTAGCATTTCTTATCTTGTTAGTGTTTAGAAGTTAGAAAGAGCTACTTGGGACGGAATATGTACATTCTGAATACAAATGAGTAAGCTATAGATGCAGGAGTTGCCAACACTTACTGGGTCAGAGTCAGATCAGCTTGGAATTTTTGCTTTGTTGACTATAAATATATATCTATATAAATTGTTGATGATGACAGTGGAAACCCACTTATATTTGTGATATTGACCTGATGTTGAACTTTGAATTGGAAATGATGAAGCGCCTAGCTCCACGAGGGCATTCTCCAGCCTATGGCTTTTGTGCCCATAGTTTTCAGAAGTAAAATAAGGTGTTGACGTGAAGTATAATTATCAAAATCCGATCGAATTTAATCAAGAACCGAAATATTTGTTGATTTGGTACAAGTATTTGGACCGGCTGGACAAAAAATCGATTGCCAAACAAGGTCGATGCCGCTGCAAGTTGAAAACCTCTTTGAGGATTAGCTACCAACTTTCTAACTTATTTCTTATGATTACTTTTGTAAAATATAATATATATAAGGTATTTAAATTTTATAAATAAATAAAACATACTAATTTTATAATGCTGATTGAATAGATTGAATCAATGAACTGTGATTCAGTATTCTTATCGATTTGATACTCGATTCAATTTTAATAATTATGTGAAAAAATATTCTAAAAGCCTACTAAGAAGTAGGAAGTGCAACCATGAAACTAGTTAATACACTTTTTTTCCTCTTTCATTTATCAGCATGTTTGGAACTTGGGCAAGGGAAAGGGAAAATCCTTTCCCTCATTTAGAAAGAGGAAAGAAATAAAATAGAGAGTGATTATTTTCCCTCTCTTTCTCTTCTTTTTCTTTGGTAGTCCATTCTTTTTCATTCTTTTTCTCTTTTAAGTAGATTCAAACAGAAAAAGCAAAAAAATAATTATTTTTCATTCATTTCTCTTCTCTTCCCAAGTTCCAAACAGGGAAAGAAACCCATGTATAGAAAAATAAAACAAATAAACACAATCCAAAGCAGAAAAAAACCCAAAAATTAAAATAAACCCAGCAAACTGCAAGACTCACAATTCGAAACAGTGGACTAGTGACAAATAGGCTGCAAAAAGCACATTTTACTTTGAAAAGCCGAGGGTGTTGCTCTTGCTCCCAAGGCCAACTTCTCTAGCTGATCAAAATATAGCAGAGAGCTCTGAATTAAAACAATATATCGTGGCAAGAAGTTTATTTCTGGACGGTATTATGCAAACATCGGAAACTAATTTTTCATTTGTAGCTTTGTGTATCAGAGGTTGGTAGGAATACAAAAATATCGTTTAATATATTATTGTTTTATGATAAAAGTTATTTTGACTGTGTATTTTATTTTGTACTGTTGCTTTTGGATATTACCTAATCTTAAATATTTTTAATTCTAATAACTCCTGACTAGTGATCATAGCTGTAAATGAGTCGAGTTGCACGGAATAGTAGCTTATTCATTTAATTATTGTTTGAAATTTTTTTAACATAGCTTCAAAATCTATTCAAATTTGACTGGATTATCTTTGAATTAATTTCAAATAAACTTTAATCAAATTAAACTTGATTAGCTTGACTTCTTATATGGTTTTATATAAACTTATCAAGTCAAGCTTAAAAAATAAATTAATTATAAAATGTCTTTAAGCTATAAGCTTAAAAGAAAAACAAGAAAAGAAAAGCTGACCATCGAAGGGATTTCCTTCTAATATCAACTTCGAAGCAAATTCCCGTGGTTGATGTTGCACACATTGGCCTCTCAACGCGTGTAATAGTAAGTATTGGACTTATGCAATGGTGAGGAGTCGAATACATGCCCAAAGATTAGATAAGGTTCTTCCAAACAATAGAGAATCATCCTACCAATCAATTGTACGAGTACTCGAAAAATGACCCTAAGAGTCAAACTCATAACAAGACAAGTGGGGAGCAAATTCACTAACTAACTAAGTTAACCTCTGAGTTAAGGGTCGTCAATGAGCCAGGCCTAACGGGCTTTGACTGATCAAGCCAAAAATGGGAGACCCAAGCCCTACCCACGGGCCTAGGAAAAACATACCTCGGCTGCATTACTACAATAT